>JAOPGA020001932.1:0-10582 GCA_026419775.2 Acrasis kona | reverse complement strand
TCAATGATGAGGGCGTTGGTAGTGTTGCTGTGCAAGCTGTAATTGGAATTGATTGAATGAGGAAASSCCATTCGTTCCGTTTWCWAWTTTAACTACCCGCATGAATGGTATTGTTATGAAGGACATATGGACTGCAATAGCATTATATCTCCAACAAAAGAATTACATTGAGGATTCTACTTCATGGATTGAAAACCAGCTCACGGTTATGATTGATGATGGGGAGGCAGAGAAGAAAGGATGTGTGCTGTTAAAGCTGAACTTCCTGATATGTGTGTTCCATCTCCTCAAAAGTATAAATGGATACTTGAGCAGCAACAAGTCAAAGTTTGAATACTCTGATGACGACTTGGCATTCATTCGAGGTGTGATTTACGATATGCTGATGAGCGAAACTGAAGAAGCATACAAAGTGTTATACGTTGAGCTACAGCGCTCATATCCCGCATTCATACCTTATTTTGATAGAGAGTGGCATAACAGTCAAAACGGAGATGATAAGATGTTTTACCTTCGGTGGACGACCATCAACCGCAGAACAAGATACGGTAAGTGATATAATCAACCTTTTATTAATTTTAGGTTTGCATTGGACTAACAACTATGTTGAGAGCCTGTTCCGAACTTGGAGGTCAAAGCGTAAAAGTAGATGCCACCGTTTAGATGATGCACTGATATACGTTAGGGACTTGCTACTCGACCGGATACAAGAACGTAAAAATGTATTTGAAACTCAGACTCCAGCAGCGACTACTTCCTCCAAATTAAAAAAGTACCTTAAACAGGCTCAGGAAGTTTATCTAGACAGGGTTAAGTTTGTTTCTGATGGTGTATTCACTATACCTAGTGTCTCCATTGCTGATAAGGAGCATAAAGTGAATTTACACAAGATGTCTTGCTCGTGTTTGCGCTGTAGACGAAACAACCGTTTTTGTACATTAAAATTAGCCTGCTCTCTTTTTGTAATTAATAAAAATAATCCAAATGTGTCAGATTTCTGGAGAAAAGATCCAGATTGGGTTATGAGGTACATAACTGACTTATACTGTCCCGCCAAAACCGATTCATATTTAGGTTATCCCACAATCAACTTTACCTTGGCAAACCAAAACAGAGGAGATGTAGACAGTGTGGATCATGACTGTGATCGAGACCATCAGGAGGAATTTGGTGGCTCAGGGTTTGATGTATCAAACCAAGACGATGTAATTGTAGAAGCAAATGTAGCATTGAATGATTCTAATACCAGCACACAACCTGCAACCAACACAGACGAGCCAGAACCAGCGACACCAGCCGAAACACCTGTAGCGATCACTTCTTTACCAAAAAGAAGAAAAACTGTTTATTTAGGCCGAGGCCATTTAAAGTGATCAGACGCGGAACGACTGATACTGATCACTGTACAACTTAATCCTCCTCCTCATCAAATTGTAGGTTGAACATTTTAAATATTAGTCAACTCCTGTAACGGGTATACCGTTGGGGGGAGGGAATAGTCAACTTTATTATTATAAAAACTGTCAGTCATAATTCCAAAAATGGTTTTAGCCAAAGCGGAGAAAATGTCTCTTTTGATTTTTTTCATAGCTTTTACAATGCAACCTCTTACTTCCTCTTCCTCAATTTTCCCTGACGACGCTTCTTTTTCAAACTCTCTTTTTTTTAATGAGACTTACCTTCCTCCACATTTTGTTGGTGATGGTGCCTTTAATTCCGATGAGGAAACGCTTTTGCTTATTCTGGGGTAGTGTGGTTTCCGCAAATGAGTTGTCATAGAAAAAGACATTCTGCTCAATTCCCTCACCTTCTAGAATGTTTTGAATGTCATTGGTAAGTGTTTTCATTTTCTCCTCTGAATGAACACAATTCAACGTGCGGTGGGTTAGAGTGCTCCATCTGTGACATTTCCTACATACTGGTAATTCGCTTCGCCTCGAGATGTTATAGAACCCGTCAATTCTCGCCTTAATTAATGTACTAGAGACGGCCGCTGGTAAAGATGTGCTCCAAATGTCTAATGTATATACATTACTCGTGAATGGTTGTATTAGTGCTGGTACAAAGACTGGATTTATCTTATCCATTGCTTTTTCGGATCGGATTCTCTTGTGAATGATTTTTGAGATATCCAGGCAGATGTCACCCTGATGCATCCAGATAAATTCTTTGAGTACACTTTTGATAAGGTGGGGTATGTCGACAATCATCTCTCTCTGTATTCTTCCATCCTTACTGTGGCCATCAGCTGCTTCATTTAGATCGATCGCGGCATGCCCCTCAACCCACTCTAGTTTAATTACAAGTTTGTTCTTTCTCGCCCATCCCCAGAAGGCCCTTGCAAGGATCCCACATGTTTTGTTGGTGTCCATTCTGCTCGCAGTTTCATTGTCCACGAAAATGTGGGCGGTACTTCCCACCGGCAATCTGGCAATTGCTACTATTGCGGTAATCATCTCTGACTCAGTGGAACTATTCACCTTCGGGATATGAAAGTTGGATTCGTTCACTATGGCACCAGTAGATTTATTCAAATAAATGATTCCACCTCCCGCCTCCCCGGTTAATCGGTCGAATGAACCGTCGATCCATATTGTGTAATCATCGCATTTGGGTGGTTGGTCACCGATCCATCCGGTTGAGTTGATTTTGGTTGCAGGGAATGATTTACAACATATTCCTACTCCACTCGATAGGTATAATCCGTACTTGTGGCAGGTTGCAAGAGAACCCCAAATTTTATTACGGGATTTCTCTGAGGGAGTTGTTGGCGCTCTGTACATTTCATCAATTGTCAATCTTTTAGTTAGGAAGAGATCGTTGTTGATTGATTTGTATAGTGTTGTTAATCTTCCTATTGCTGCAGTTTCTTTTGCCCTTTTGATACCGAGCCCACCGTCCCTTCTATCTCTATGTACTAATTCGCATGGGATTATATCATTACCATGGATTGCCCTTCTGGCTGCCGCCCTAACTGACGCATCGATATTGTCGAGACCCAGTTCGGTATAATGACCCAGCTGGGTGAAGTACCTTGTCACCCCGGTGGAGATAGTGTTGATAATATTCATGATCATGCTAGGGTGGAGACCTTTAAATCTTAAGGAGGCCAATTTCTTTCGAATCTTGTCTTTGATTTCTGCACAATTTTCACTTCCTGCTTGGGAGTAGGTTATTCTGAAACCAAGGAATTTGATTGGTTTGTTACAGTTTTCTAAGATCGTCATACCTCTCCAGGAACTTGGGTCGTGGGCCAATTCTTTTTTATTCCATTTGTAGTTTGCACATACACTCTTTTTCATGTTCATGGTTAATCCAAGAGTTTCACAAATTATCGAAATCTCGTCGAGAATCTTATCCCTATTTTTTGCAGAGTCTGTCGCTATGGTGAGATCGTCGGCGTATCCTAGGATATATAGTGAAAGTCCCTCTCTCGTCTTGTATGGGAGATTGAGTTTTTTCACTAATCTACATATTACTTCTGTGTAGAGGTTGAATATGAGTGGTGAGAGAGGGTCTCCTTGAGGGACTCCTCTTTCTAAATCGATCTCGTTGGTGAGGCCATATCCCGTTCGTAGGGAGATTACATGGTTTTTATATAATTCGCGAATCAAATTTATAATCTGTTGAGGGATTTTGAGTAGTTGGAGGATTTGCATCAATCTCTCATGAACGAGTGATCCGTAAGCGTCCGAGAAATCGATCAGTGTAAGATATAGATTCTTCTTTCGGCTCCACGAGTCTTCCATTGTATTGTTCAGCGCGGCAGCCAGATCAGTTGTACCACCTCCGCGCAGGAAGCCTCTTTGTTCTTTGGCTTGAATCCCCATTACCTTGACGGCGGCAGATAATCTATCGGATACAATCTTTGTAAACAATCTATACATGATTGGGAGGACTGCGATTGGCCTGAAGTTCATAATGTCCAGTCTTTCTTCCACTTTATTTGTTTTAGGAATAAGGGCCACGTACGCTCTTTTAAGGCTATCCGGTAAGAGGTCCTCTCCTTGAATTATATTGTTAAAAGATTTGGAGATTGCAAGTAGCGTTTTGTTTCCTGCGTTGACCGTGAGTTCACTGGGTAGCCCGTCCAGTCCTGATGTGTTCGTTCCGCTCTTTGCCGCCTCCATGACCTCTCCAGGAGTAATTGGATTGTAGAATTTGTTCAGTGCCTTTTGGGTCCACTCCTTGGAGGTTTCTGCCAGTATGTCTTTAGCCTTTTGTGTGATTTCGGGTACCTCCTTAACTTTAAATCTGTTTGTGAAAGATTTTTCAATTCCTGCAAGTACCGATTCAGCATCTCTGATTACTTCATCTTCTGATTTAATTGCGTAAATTTGGAAGTTATCTCTTCCTCCTTTTGCATAATTCCACATGGCTTTGGAGGAGTTGGTTACTTCATTCTCCCAGCTCAGGTTATGCTCAAAAGCGAGGCGCGAAGTTTCTATATTTAATGCCTCTCTGTATCTGCAGTACACCTCCCATCCTACTCCTTTGATAGCCTGGTATGACATGTTATCTGTGCCTAGGTCATATTTAGCCCCCAAGTCATTAATTGTCTTTCTAGCTGTGAGTAAGTTCTCTACATTTGTGGCCTTATTTATCCGTTTGCGTAATTTGGAGATTGTGTTCATGTGGAAGCGAATTCCTCTTGAGGTCGGGCTATCGAATGCGGTTGCCCTTTTGGTCCCTTGTCTAGATTTAATTCTTAATTTTGTGAATTCTTCTGCCCATGTGAGGAGAACGTCATTCAGGTGAGGGTTTTCTATGCCGCTAATTTTCTCTTCTGTGAGTTCGGTAATCCGTTTGATGTCATCCTTGCTATAGTTGTACACTGGGACGCTCTTTCCCTGATACACTCCTATCCGATACTTTATCAGGATGGCCTTGTGGGTGGAGAGTTTCGGGAGGTTGTCCTCAATTATTTCCGTGGAAAAGAATTTGGTGTCCATTATTCTGTACATACAATTGTCGATACATCCACCTTTCTCTTCCGTAGCAATATCTTTGAATGCTATATTCATCGCGTTACTTCCTGCTATTCTTCTGAGTCTTTTCGCTCTATTGGCGTCGGAGTGTATATCTACATTTAAATCCCCAATGATTATGATGTCGTGAGAGAGTTTGGTGGCAGTGTCCATCCACATTTTAATATCTTCTTCGACTTTATGGCACTCGTCTTCCGAGCATGCTTCACTGTGTCGTGTTGGTAGATAAACGCTTATGATGGATGTCGGTCTACCGTAAATTACTGCTGATACCAGGATTGCTCTTCCTGGTTGTTCACTGTTCTCTGATCTAATGATGGTTGCATTACATTTTGGGTTGAAAATGATTCCAGCTCCATGTTTTCTATGACCTACCACCGGGGCCAGAAAGATTTGGTTCTTCTTAAAGAGTTTTTCGATTAGAGGACCGTCTTCTGGATTAGTATGTGTCTCAGATAGTGCCAGGATGTCAATATTGTGATTTCGCATGAAAAGTCCCACTTCGTTAATTGTGGTCTTGTTTGGTGTGTTTGTTGTATTGTTCATTAGGCCTCCTTGTATGTTGAAGGCAGCAATACTTATTTGTTTGTTTTCGTATGTGTTGTGGTTCATTTGGCAACAAGGGCTCGGGAAATGTCCCGGTACAAAAATTGGAGGTTGTGTTGGAGCAGGTTGTAGTTTTCGGCGAAGGTTTGTTCTGCATGATTCACCCGATGTTTTTGTTGGATCATGTCAGATTTTAGGTATGCGATGTCCTCGCGAATTTGTTTGTCATTCATTGCTACTTGTTGTAATAGCGTGACTAACTCTTGAAGGTTTGTTTGATCGTCTTTGACCTCTGCGTGTTCTGGGACTTCACTGATGGCAAGTTCGTCCTCCTGTGAATCCTGCCATTTGTTGTTTGTAAAGGCATATTCTGGTATGAGGTCCTCGTCCCAAATGAATTCTTCCTGTTGGTGGGCATGTTTCGTTACAGGGTGACAGGGATCATTAATGTCCCACGCTTTCGCTTCCTTAAAAGTGTAACAGCATTGTTTGACAGTGTTTGCTCTGATAATGTTTGGCATCTTTTTCAAAATTTTGTTTTTATTTGAAAAGAAGGCCTTTCTTTGGAGCTTCTTTTGTTTCCTACGTTGTCTTTTCACTTCGGGGGGCGGTCCATATGGTATCTTTATCTTCGATGAGTACCCTTYATCGTCGATAACAGTCACTAATTTGACTGGTTGAGGTTGACACCTCTTCAATTTTGTAAACATATCCCACAAAGGAGGTAAAGTGACCATGGGTGATGATCCATACTCAGACTTCACAATACACAAGGATATTAACCTACCTTGGCGATATCTTGGGATCATGTTCACTTTTAGACCCACTGTCACACATACAAGAGATCGAGTCAAAGCCCGTTTCCATTCAATCCTACCACCCCTCACTTCCCGTCTACTACACCCCTGTCAAACGATATCTATGCTCTCAACTATTAAAGGGAGGGTAACATGGTACTTCACCAGTTTAGGTAATATTTCGATACCATCTACCGCTTGTATGGACTCATGCTTCAATAATCATGTTAGAAGACTCCTACATTTCCCTCCTACTTGTCCTACCTACCTTCTCCACAACCCTCGTTCCCTTGGGGGTTGGGAATGGATCCTGCATGGGTGATTGCTACTATCTCCCGGATTCGCAACCTCCTCCGTACCCTCAACTGCACCTTTGAGCCAGCTGCAGCTGCTACCGCTAACCTACTCAAACAAGCGACTAAACAGACCCCATCAATGACCTCACGGGATCCACTTGTATCATCCCTGGCGATCATGTCTGCTATGGACCTACGTTTGGCAAGATACAAACACAGTACCAACTTCTTGCTTTCCCTACCTACAGGTAAAGAAACCATTGTGGATAGTGGGATAATTGATCCCTTCCCCGAGTGTAATATTCCCCTTCTCAAGGTTACAGTCGATGCCTCTTTCATTAACAACATGGAGCCCGCTGGTGTGGGGATTGTGGTCACCGATCCTCAATCAAATAATATCATTCATACTAGAGCACTACAAATCCCTCCATGCGATAGTTCCACACATGCCGAAATTATTGGTGCCATCATTGTCATTAAAGCACTCCCAGCCAATTCAAGGGTATGTGTATTTATTGACAATCAAAACGCAGTAAGGATGAATAAATTATCTGAGCGGACTGGTCACCTTTCAAAAACCTTCCACTACCTGGCGACATCTAAAGGCATTGACGCGTCACTCAGCTGGATCAAAGGACATAGTGGAGACAGAGATAACATTAGGGCCGATGCTGAAGCTGACATTGGTCGTTCATCTGGCCCCCCTATTATCCTCACTCGCACGGTATTTCAAACATGATATGGAATACTGTATGCCCCAACCGCCCTGCCCTCTCCATTCTTAGAGCACGCTGTGATCAATTTTATAATAGAGACCTCAAAAGTGGAACGCTCTTGAAATGTAGTTTATGCGGTCAAGACGCTGATCTTAAGCACCTAATCCTTGAGTGCAGATACGCTGATATTGCTATCGCAGAATTAAAACAAGATATTAATAAAGTCTTAAATGATCATTTTCTGAATGATCACAAAATCTCTCTTACCTGGAACAATATCAACCCCCCAAGCAATATCCGCACCAACCACCTTGTCATTGACCTTTGTGGCTTCTTTTCTAACTCCTGTTACACCCACATCCGCTCTGCTTTTAATAAAATCTACCTAAACGACCGTGATAGATCCACTTCCGAAACTACATCTGTTATAAGTAACATACTCTCTCTACTTGGGAGACATATCTTCGCCCGAACAAGACACATTCAGTACCCGACTAATCTTGTTTCAGACCACCAGTTTGACCCGCCAATTAACGGTATGTGCAATCTGTTTCCCATTTAAAACCTACAAAGCCACCTCTACTTCCCACTCTACATCACCACGCCAGTTTACCAACTTCCGCACCACTTTCAAGACCATACGCTGATCCTTTTGTCCCCAGAACAACTCCAATCACCCCTAACAAACTCACCCAGGCCTAGAAGTAAGAAATCCAGACATGAGGACACATTTACTTCTCCAACCGTTCCACCCGCTCCCTCTTGTTGAACCTCAACGCCATCTTATAACAACACCACACCTTGACTTGCACATTGTTTGCCCTCACGGGAGTAGTGCATAGTCCATGCAAATCTCAATTTAAATAAATATTACGTTTATTATTTATTTGCTTTTGTGTTCACTTGAACTTGTTGGTGCTCACATCCTCTCCGTCAGGTTTTCTACATTTTTCCTGAATATGTCTGGGCGTGTTACATTTCCAACAGTTTCAATTCAACAGTCTTTTTTGTTCGGCCTTGGGTTGGACACTGCCTACTGCCTTTTCTCTTTTTTCCTCCTTCTTCTGACCATGCTCCTGCTTTGGTCTTGTTTTCGGTTTAATGTAACACCTATCCCCGTCCACATTATAGATTGATTTGATGTGTGCCATCACATCGTCTAAGGCACAAGCTCCATTTGTTTGTATAAACGATACTACTGTGGCGCGATGTCTTTCTGGTAACACTCGTGCGAAATCCTGGATACTTTGCTTTGACGGAATGTTTAAGGGTCTACCTGATTCAAAAACATTCTATTAAAATCCGGTATTTTATCCCCTCGGTTGATACTAATGGAATAGTAGTCACTCATAAAATGGCCTCGTGATTTGTTTGTGATTCCAAATATGCGCGAATGTTCCTGATTGCTTCCGCAGCAATTATACGGGCCGTGATCTTGTTGAATCCCACATCTTCAAAAGCTTGCTGTACTGTAGACAGGTTTTTTATGTTCACAACTTTACTTAGGGTTTCATTCTAGAGTCCTTTGTGGGTCTGAGAGAAATTACGCTATTCCAAAGAAAGAACTCTTCTCTGCCATTTTACACATCAACTATTATCGTCTGCACGGAAAGTACTTTCGCCTACATCTTAACAATGAAGCCATCACCAAAGTCTTTAAAACTGGTCCATCAGACAAACACAATTGTACTATTGCTGGATGGATCGCCACCTTAGCAGAGTATCACTTTGATGCCTATCATATCAATGGTATAGACAACATTTTACCGGATCTATTATCTCGTGTTCAATCAGCTTCATGTACCATCAATCAACTTTCGGTAGTGAATGCTACCTTGACTTCTAAACCAGATAAGTCCCCTCTTTCGGAAGAGGATATCAACACAATCCTTACTGACGCTCATTCTATCGGACATTTTGGCGCTTCTACTATGCACAACCATATCTACGTTACACAGGAAATTATAAACATACCRAATCTCCTTCAATTATGTTTAGAGTACTGCAAACAATGCCCTGTTTGTCGGAAAATTAATAACTATATTACCCAAATTTTATAGTACCTATGCAGACATTACATTGCGATTTATTTGCAATGAGTATGAGTAAAAGAGGTGTAACCTGAGGATAATCCTCAGACTTTTTACAAAAAAAAACACGATGGGAATCCTCCGGATTCCGGAGAATGAAAATCTGACGAAAATCCGCCAGGTGGATTTAGCGTAGGATCGACATGTTAACTCACATGAACAACGTGAAAATTGAAAATGTAACATAAAAAATAAAAGTACTTCGATTATGAACGAATGAATTTATTTTGAGGCATTTCTTGTGTGCCTTTACTTGGTGACCTTTCCTCAAGGTTTCTTTTCTTGAGTTTCCTCCTTTGCCTTTTCACAGTTGTGGAAACATGTTCTTCAGATGTCTCATCAGAGCGACTAACCTCGCATGTGTCGGTTCTAGCAGGCAGTACTCCAGTGTCCACATGTACTGCAGTTTGAACCACATCCTCAACCGGATCTGCTTTTTCAGAGGGAAAGTCCAATGTATCCAAGGCGGCCACATCATCATTGAAGCTACGGCCCCCAAATGAATTGTTCAGCTCAAAAGTAAACGAATCGTCCGCTACTAAAGCATCTGTTGAAAAAGTCTGCTTTAAGATTGCGAGTTGGGCCTTAAACTTCTTTTGCAGCCCCCAAGGTATTCCCAAACGTTTGTCGGCGATGTCTTCGTCTGTCGTGAGATCATATATCTCTCCGTCAATGGCCTCCGTTTGATAAAGATCTTTAAAAAGTTAAATTGGTATAAACATAATTATGTACCTGTAAGACCTTGCAGACCAGATTGTTGAAGCCACAAACACACCTCATTGACTGAGAATGTATTCAAAGTCTTCGGATCTGTTTGCGCTGGAGCAGCTTCTTCGGCTACTTCCACAGCAACTTCTACATCTATTGTCGCCTCTGGCTCTTGTGGTGATGACACTTCATCTTGGTTGGGTTCTTTCTGTGACTCTAACCAAGGCAACAGCAGCTTCCTCAAGATTGTCCTGCTCGTCAGGATCCTCAAATTCACCTTCGGCATCGAACCTGTTTAAGGTGTCATCGTTTCCAAGCTTGAATTTGTTAACGGTTTATTTTACAAAAAAGCTTACTATATATGGTCTAATATCTTGGAAATGGTACCAATGTTTTGAAATGGTGTTTGGATTCTCCTGTCCACGACCTCCAGTAAATACC
>JAOPGA020001928.1:0-17229 GCA_026419775.2 Acrasis kona | reverse complement strand
TGAACGTTGTCCAAAAATTGACCATATGAGACACATCCTCCGGGGAGCGGGAATCATCTTCTAAGAAGATGAAGTCGTCACTGTCGGGGACTCTGAAGCTGAAAGGCTGTCGTCCTAGCATTAAGCTGAAAGGAGAGGCCTTGAGCGTTGTGTGGATTCTGGCATTCATGACTAGTTGTGCTGCTGGGCAAACTGCATGCCATGCATKGGGGTGTTCTAGATTATTGGTCATATCTAACACAAGTTTATGAACCGTGTCAGCAGCCGTTCTATTCTGCCTTTCGACTCTACCGTTCGCTGAATGATGGTACGCAGGTGTGAGTTTATGATCTACGTTACTCAGTGAGCATATTTCCGCGATCAAAGAATTGGTGAATTCGGTACCTTGATCAGAACGAAGGGTAGAGGGAAAACCAAAGTTGCTGAAGATATCAATAAGATGCTTAGCGACCTCTGGAGCAGATTTGTTAAGACATGGTTTGAGCCAGACAAACTTGGTGAAGTCATCGACCACGACCAGAATGTATTGGTGACCCATAGAACTTTTTTGTTCCATATGTAGCATGTCGCATTGTATGTATTGACCAGGTAGCCGAGGTACTGGAATACGCAAGGGACTGTATGTGAGGCGATAATTGTTGACGCGTCTACATATGTCGCAAGATTTACAGAAGTCTAGACACTTCTTTTTTAAATTCTTAATGTCATGTATCTCCAGTGTATTAACAATGTGATCGAACATAATATTTGCGCCAAAGTGCCCCATAGAGTGTGCAGCTTCTAAAATAGCTTTTTCTTTGGACTTACTGTCTTGAACTGCGTCAGGTGACTGATCTGAGTATGCTGAGCGAACAGCAAAGATCCTCGAGGTGTCAGTCATTGCTGTACTTGCTTTGGCAAGCATTGAATCTGGGATCTCGAATTCTTTGATCCACGTTGCCGAGAAAACAGCGTTAACCCGTGAAATGTGTTGAACTCTGGATAGAAGATCTGGCAGTGTGTTAAGAGTGCCTTTAATATGATGCACCTTGAAGGAGTATTCTGATAATTTGGCAATCCATCCCATAATAGTTCTGTCACGAGCGGCAACTTTGTTGTGTGCTTTCATAGCCAAAGTGATAGCTTCGTTATCAATGAACAAGTCAAATGTCCTACCCAATAGGTGATATCTGAAATATTCGATGTGGAACACGGCAGAGAGAAGTTCTTTTTTTGGAATAGTGTATCTTGTTTCAGCATCACGAAGTACACGAGAATGAAAGCCAATGTATCGTTTTTCACCATTAATGGTTTGAAAGAGGGCACTACCAATGGCAGTGTCAGAAGCGTCTGTGGCTAATTCTAATGGAATGCCAGGGGAGGGGAAGTGAAGAAAAGGAACATTAGTGACTAATGCATCGAAGATGTTTTTGTAGCACTGTTCCAGCTCTTGTGACCATTTGAATGTTTTCTCTTTAATCCGAAGTAGGGGATAAAGTAATTCCGAGACATTGGGAATGAATCTGCGGAAGAAATTAATAATGCCCAGGTAACTTTGAAGCTTCTTCCGTGTTGTAGGTCTGTCCCAATCCAACATGTTAGCCAATTTGTTTAAATTAGGGCGAATACCACCTGTTTCTAACCAGTAGCCTACCATGGGAACTTTGGTGACAAAGAAATGGCATTTGTCAGGATTGATAGTGAGATTAACTGAGGTCAGAGCATCGAGAACTTTTTTCACGTGCTGAACATGTTCTTCTTCACTTCCACTGAAAATTATGATATCATCAATGTGATTGTATGTATAATCGCTGCATTTGTGCTCTTGTAGCAGAGACTTGATCAAGCGTTGAAACGATGATGGAATATGCTTCAAACCAAGAGGAGCAGTAAGGAATTGATATCGTTTACGACCACACGTAAAGGCAGTAATATGTCTGTCCTTTTTACGAAGTAAGATCTGAAGGTAGGCAGAGCGGAGATCTATTTTTGAATAGATGACGGGTCTTGCCGATGAGATTAATTTGAATGCATCATCAATGGAGGGGACATCATTAGTGTCGTCCATGATGAGCCTGTTAATGTGTACAAAGTCGTGGACGATCCGTTCCTTGCCAGTGAATATGTTAAATGCCCGGGTGTTAAAACGACCTCGTTTGATTTCTCCATCATTCTCAGGGATTTTGTGGTCCAATAATTCTTCGACAATGTTTTTTGCAAGCCAGTCTTTAACATCAGCGTCATATTTCTGCTGAATTGTTTCTGGGAGCAGGTATTGTGCCTGCCAACTGCCAAGTACACGAGACTTAGGATCCTCGAAAATAATGGGTATCTCCCCTATTGAACTGTGAACGGATGCAGTGGCTAGGTTTTTCTTTATCTCGTCATCTACAAGTGCAACCAACTTCTCATGATTGGAGTGGTTAACAATGCCCTTGGATTCGAGAAGCCGTTCTGATTCGAGTATCTGTTCAATATCAGCCACACAGTTATCTCGCAGAATTCTGGCAAAATCATCGGCAGTGGAGAGCGGTAACGCAATACCATAGCGGATGTAGAAGTCACGTCCTAGAAGTAATAGATCTTCATTGGATTCGATGACACCGAATACATGGTGGCCGACCATGTTGAGACAAGTAACCTTTAGAAGAACTAAATTGCGTTCAGCTGGACTACCATCTGCGAATGCAGTAAGAGTTGTATAATCACTAATAGTGTAAGAATCAACAGGTAGTTTATTTAAAGTGGTGGAACTGATCATGGAGTGCGTGGCACCGCTGTCAAGTTCACCCTCCAAGTGAACGGTATTGATCTCAACTCCGACAATGCTTGGTGTTGTGGGTGTGTCGAGAACCGCGTTCTTCGCTGCAGGAATTGGTGAGGCGTTGGTTCGCATCATTTTGATGCTGTTGAAGGCCTCACGCGTTGATGCTGGCGTGGAGACATAATGGATCCGACTAGTGGCGCGTTTGTGACTCTTCCTATCAAAAGGTTTGCCTCTGTCGCTAGTCTTGGAGTCCTTTCTTCCGTTCTTGTCCTTGTCGTCATCGTCTTTCTTCCTGTCCTTAAAGTAGCAGTCTTCGGATTTATGATTGGTTTTGCCACAGTGGATGCAGGGGACTTTGGGCTTTTTTCTAGGATTGCCGCCGTCATCGTCCTTGTTATGTCTTCTTCTGTTGCTGCCGTTGTCACGAGTGTCCGAAGATATGTAGCACTCGCGGAGAGGGTCTTTGGAGTGTTCAGAAATGATGGTCATCACCTTATCTAGAGACATATTGCCCGCTTTCAAAGAGGGTGCAATCAGAGAGAACTTAGCTGGAGTGATGTTTTCAGCAAAGATTTTGACCATATGGTGCTCTTCTATGCCAAGGGAGCGACCAAGGGATTTGAATTCGTTGTTAAATTTGGTGATGGAGACACTGACATTGGGCTTGAAAGCAGCCAGTTTCTGTTCACCCAGAACGATGCTGGCACCCGGTTCTAGTAGGTGATAAACACGTGACCGTATGGTGTCCAGACTCCTGTTCGCGAGTTCATCTTTGTGTTTGTGTAGAAGCTCGATTCTGGTGATGTCTGTGTCTTTCATGCTCTTGATTAAAATTCTGAACACGAAATTGTTAGGGATGTCGTTCTTTAAAATGTGACCCTCCAGTTTAGACAAATTCTGGTGAGTGCCGATGTTGTCCATCCATCTGAATGCCCAATCTTTTGGCATGCTGTGTCGTGGTGATTCATGGAACGTGGTGTCCATCATAACATTTGCGTGGGTGGTGTCGTGGCCAGGGCAAGATGTGCATGAGGCATCATGTACATGTGCGTCATGTGCTTGAGTATGGTGCTCCTCTGATGGTAATAAATTTATGGACGCATCTAGTGTGGTTGCCGAACCCATCTTTGGAGGGATTGGAGATGATGTAGGTTCTTCGTTAGCATATCTGTCCGTCGTTTGCTGCTCGAAAACTAATGTAGCGAGTCTTTGAATACGAAATTGTGCGATGTGGCGGCCTACAGATGATAATGAGCCAAGGAAATCTGAGAGGACATTTTCCTTCATGCTGAGTACCTCTTCCGGTGTGACGTTCATGTCTTTGACGAGTTTGAGGTCAGACGGGAAGGCACCTAAAATTGGGTCCCATGCATGAATGGAATCCGGTGAAATGTGAAGTAACTGATCAAGCCAGTCCTCATATTTCTGAGATGGTGTGGTGTTTGCTGAAGAAGTGACGGCAATGTCAACAGGCACTTCGTTGGTGTTGATGTCGTGAAGAGAGGAAAATCCCTCTAGGATCTCCTCAACAGGACCGGGTGTTACCAAATTCTCTTGGTTGGAACTTTCGATTTGGTCTTCATCATTGGGGACGGGGGTTTGTGTTGGCGGCCTCGCTTGTCGTTCGAACTCTTTGCGGATGATTTTCCTAACGTCCTTGAGAAGTTCCAACTGCTTCTGATTTTGTCTGAGCCTATATTTAGCCAGGGTGACATTCTTTATGTAACTGCCCCTGCCTATTTTTTGTTTCTCGTTACCGACCATAACCAGTAGACTAGTAAAAAAAATGTAGAGGATATAAGAATAAGTAAGTACGCTGTGTTACTGCGAACTGTGTGTTATGGTTTTATTTCACAATTATTTACATAAAGTGTTCACACGAGTAAGTCATCTCCGATTACAATGAATCTCCAATGACGACTCTTCACTAGTTACAATGTTTATTATATGTTCTAAATATGTATTATACAGAAATCAAAAGTGTGAAAACATCAGTAGCAGTTATAGAGGTTTTTAATTGTATTAGAGAGTCGTTTGATGCGGATGGGTATGTGTTAGACCCAGATAGGAAATTCCTACAAGTTGTGCCTGTTCATGCGTTGAAAGAGCATTGTACATTTTTATATTCTGACAGTGAATCGGAATTGCTATTGTTGGATAATAAGAAAGTACAGAAATATATAATTGTTAAATAAAGGAGTGGGCAATCAAGTGGGTACAGGACATTTGATTGAATTACAACAAGAAGAGTAAGCTGCTACAGTTGAATATACCTCCTCCCACAAGAAAGAAATTATTTTGGTCAAATTTTTGTAAAATGGTCTATAAATCACTGTAATATTTATATTAATGAGGTGTAGCAAAGTCAAATTATCCATATATTTTAAGTAGCGATGATTCATATTTATTATATTTTCCATGCTTCAAGACCTTTAGAGCACCCCATTGACCATTTTTTTAAACAGCTTGTTTTGTAAATAAGTTACAATGCCATATTGTTGTGTATCCGCAGTATTTCGATCATCTCCTGTTAGAGTAGATAAGAGGCATCTGATTTGAGAAAGCGACATCAAATTCTGTAGACAGTACTGGAAAAAAGACAATATCGAAGCAGGATTTGCCTGTAGAAAACATCGATTGGACCTTGTGGATGTTAAAAGARCAAGAGTGGTTTATGACTTTAAAAATATAGACCCGATAATACCGATAGAATCTTCAGCCAAATTATTCTCAGAATCCGCCTTGTCTGCAACACAATCCCCAGGGCTATTAATATTAATCAACAATCAAATGTACATCGTGACAGAAAAGACTACGCATGGGGATTTTGTAATTCTTTATTTAAATTCCTGTTTCAAGTATGAGGCCGGAGACCTTTTTCTATTTAAAGCAAACCCACTCCATGATTATGTTGAAAATTGGAATAGAAAGAGTCGTTATTCAATAGTTCATTTTTTTTATAACGATTTGATTGATGATATAGCTGTAGTTGGGATTGATGGGCCACAATTTTTTGATGCTGTAGAGAAATATTCTCAACCAATTATAAAAAGAAGAAGATTGCAGTGAGCTACAATAATAGGAGACTCAGTAAAAAAATAAATTATCATTTTGTAAAATATTGTAACTGGTTACAATGAGCAACTAGTCTTCTAGAATTGAAGGTTCAATAGTGYAAGTTTAGTTCGTGTAGTTCATGGACTCCTAGTATAAAAGGGAGATGATGTAGGATGGAAGTAATGAATTATATAACATTCACATATATTGTCTGTCCAACATGGTTAACAAACCTAGTCCATTGACATCTGCCTTTATTAGAGCCCATGTTCTGGAAAATATGGTTGCTGCAGAAAGGGAGAAATACAAACCGACAGGTCAATTTCAAAATCAACCTGACGTCATTAACCCTGATAATGAATATTATCCCTACTTTTACAACAGCGATGACAAAATAAAAAGCAAGTTAATGAACTACGCCTACGTTATATTGGATAGGCACACACTGCTGCTGTCAGACTTGGACAGATTGAAGGCCAAGGAAAGATTTGCGAATGACAACATTATTGACTTGGCAGTTTTCCACAACACCAACCTTAGAAAAGCTGCAGAGGGTAACAACATCAAAGTTCTATTGGTACCAGAGATTTATAATACCAGCAGTAGGCCCACAAACATTTCGGACAATATATTAACAATATACGTCATTGTTAACAAAGCAACACCTGTGCGACATTGGTTTGTGGCAAAGATCACAAAGGCTACAAAGAGTGTTCAATTCATTGACTCTATTGAATTTACAAAAGAAAGTTCTATATACAAGTCCGCCATTGCTCAAATTGAGAAATACGCACAAAGGATCTTGTAGCTGAACAAAGATGAAAATATTGCTGTTGAAGAGCCTCTGTTGAAAAATAAGCAGAACAATGGATATATTTGTGGGTATGTTGCATTAAAGAACTTAGAGGAACTTGTTTATGAACATACACAATTTGTTCCCAATTATAATGAGCTTCCAGAAAATATGTCCAAAGGCTACTTTTAGACAAGATCTCGGAAGTTAAACAAGCTGATGAAAATTTAGATGACGCCGCATATTTTCAGAAATATTCAAAGAACAAACAGACTAGACAAAGCCTCCTTAAAGAACAGGACAACAAAAGACTTGACATTGAGCAAATGTTTGATGTTGTTGAAGACAATGTTAAAACTTTAGCTGAACTTGTCACAAAAGCCTTTAGAGTTCCAAAAAAATTCAACATGGAGAAGTCAACTTTTATGACTACTAATGATGCGGTTGCTTACGCGTCAGTGTTCAATGAGTTGATGAATGAAGGCAAGAATTATAAGCTTCCCACATTTGTGAAATTGTCCAATTACAATCGTTTGAAATAGCTCTACTGTGAAATTACTGGGTTAGGCATTCCCTCTAACACTCAATTCACCAAGGAGTTGATAAAAAGTATACATGATTATAGTGTGCCTATAGAACTTCTTCCAACATCTGGTGTATACTATCCTCTTCCAAAAAATACCAACTTCTGTGTTACTACTCTAGGTAGAAAATTTGACAAGTGTTCTGATAGTTTATCAAGTCATTTTGATTCTTTCACCACAGAAAAATCAACCATGCCTGATAAAGTTTATGCAGTGTATCAACACCTTATAAGAAAATACGACAACATTCGAAGAAACAAGAAAACGAAGAATTTGTATCAAACAACATATAGGGTTGACAGTGGTATAGACTTTTGGAAACAATTTTCATTTGTTATTCAATACTGGATTCATATGAGTTTAATTATTTAAATTGAGATTTACATAGACTATGCACTACTCCCGTGAGGGCAAACAATGTGCAAGTCGAGGTGTGGTGTTGTTGTAGGATGGCATTGAGGTCCATCAGGAGGGAGCGGGCGGAATGGTTGGAGAAGTAAATGTGTCCTCATGTATGGATGTCTTACTTCTAGAGTTTGTTGGGGGTGATGAAGTTGTTCTAGGAACAAAGGATCTATGTATGGTCTTGAAAGTGGTGCGGAAGTTGGTAGACTGGCGTGGGAAGTAGAGGTGGCTTTGTAGGTTTAATTGGGAAACAGATCACACAAACCGTTAATTGGCGGGTCAAACTGGTGGTCTGTAACAAGATTAGTTGGGTACTGAATGTGTCTTGTTCGGGCGAAGATATGTCTCCCAAGTAGAGAGAGTATGTTCCTTATAACAGATGTAGTTTCGGAAGTGGATTTATCACGGTTGTTTAGGTATATTTTATTAAAAGCAGAGCGGATGTGGGTGTAACAGGAGTTAGAGAAGAAACCACGTAGGTCAATGACGAGTTGGTTGGTGTGGATATTACTAGGAGAGTCGATATTGTTCCAAGAGAGAGAGATGTTGTGATCATTCAGAAAATGATCGTTTAGGACTTTATTTATATCTTGTTTTAGTTCCGCAATGGCAATATCAACATATCTGCACTCGAGAACTAGGTGCTTAAGATCAGCATCCTGGCCACATAAACTACATTTCAGAAGTGCTCCGCTTTTTAGGTCTCTGTTGTAGAATTGATCACAACGTGCTCGAAGGAGGGAAAGGGCAGGGCGGTTGGGGCACATAGTGTTCCATATCATGTTTGAAATACTGTGAGGGGCCTCAGTGTGGGTGGGGAGGTCGTAGACTGTAGAGTTGGATGATTCAGGGGAGATGTTGGAAAGGTAGTATTCTCTGACCAACCGAGGAATGTTGGGGTTGATGTTGTGGGTACCGTGGATAATTACAAATTGGGGGGAGTGCGCCATAATGATAGTACGGGTGAGGATAATAGGGGTGCCAGATGTGCGTCCAACATCAGCATTGGCATCGGCCAGGTCGTTATCTCTGTCTCCACTATGTCCTTTGATCCAATTGATTGACGCGTCAATGCCTTTAAATGTCGCCAGGTAGTGGAAGGTTTTTGACAGGTGTCCAGTCCTCTCAGATGATTGATTCATCCGTACTGCATTTTGATTGTCAATAAATATACATACCTTTGAATTGACAGGGAGTGCTTTAATAACAATGATGGCTCCAATAATTTCGGCGTGTGTGGAACTTTCGCATGGTGGGATTTGTAGTGCCCTAGTATGGATGATGTTATTAGATTGAGGATCGGTGACTACAATTCCTACTCCAGCAGGCTCCATGTTGTTAATAAAGGACGCATCGACTGTTACCTTGAGAAGAGGGACATCGTTCGCGGGGAAAGGATCAATGTTCCCACTATCTACAATGGTTTCGTTACCATTAGGTAGTGATAGAAGGAAATTGGTATTGTTTTTGTATCTCGTCAGTCGTAAGTCCATTGCGGACATAATTGCTAAAGATGAGACGAGTGGATCCCGGGAAGTCATTGAAAGGGTCTGTTTAGATGCTTGTTTGAGGAGGTTAACGGTAGCAGCGACGGCTGGCTCAAAGGTACAGTTGAGGGTGCGGAGGAGGTTACGAATGCGGGAGATAGTAGCGATCACCCATGCTGGATCCATCCCCAAACCACCAAAAGAACGAGGGTTGTGGAGTAAGTAGGTGGGGCAGGTGGGGGGGAAGTGTAGGAGTCTTCTGACGTGATTATTGAAACACGAGTCCATACTAGCGGTAGATGGAATTGAGATATTTCCTAAACTTGTGAAGTATCGTGTGACCCCTCCTTTAATGGTTGAGAGCATAGAAATTGTTCGACAGGGGTGTAGTAGGCGGGAAGTGAGGGGTGGTAATATAGAGTGGAAACGGGCTTTAACTCTATCTCTGGTGTGTATGACAGTAGGTCTAAATGTAAACATGATACCGAGATATCGCCATGGCAGGTTGATGTCCTTGTGTATGGTGAAGTCTGAGTAAGGATCATCACCCATGGTCACTTTACCCCCTTTATGGATATACGAGATTAGTATACTTTTTGAGCCATTAATTGTGAGACAAAGGTTTTTTGAGTGGGAGGAAAGGATATTGAGGGCTGAGGTGCGGCTAATGAGGTTATTGGATGTGAGTGCAAGGTCATCGGCATAGCCCATGATAGGGAGGGACGGAGAATGGGGGATTTTGTAACCAAGAAGATTGCCACCGAGGCTCTTCTTGTCCTCTACCATTATTGCTCTGAAGATAATTTCAATGTACAGATTAAAAATGGTGGGACTGAGAGGATCACCTTGGGGGACTCCTCTGGTGACGTGGATCTTTTCGGTGAGTCCATACGCAGTGCAAACTTGGATAGTGTGGTCTTCGTAAATTGATCTAATAAGCGAGGTAACTTGGTGTGGGAGGCCTAATAGTGGTAGGAGCTCAAACAATCTTTCATGAACTACACTCCCATATGCGTCGGTGAAGTCGATGAGAGAGAGAAATAGGTCCTGTTTTCGTTGTTTCGCGTCCGTAAGTAGGGCAAGCATTGTGGTAGTGAGATCAGAACATGATCCGGATGGGATGAAGCCCCGTTGGAAAATTGACAGGGTATAAGATTTCATCAGGCCATCCATCAGTCGACGATTAATAATAGCCAACAATGCTCTGTAGATTACAGGTAACACGGCGATAGGACAAAATTTCGAGAGGTGGAGTAGGTCTGCGGGGTTCGAGGTTTTGGGTATTAGCGAAACATACGCTTCTTTCATGGATGCCGGGATTTCTTCTTCGCCTCTCAAGATTCTTGTGGCTATCTTGGCTAGATGATCTTGAAATTCCGTTGATAGGGAGGTCCATATTTTACCGTGGATGCCATCGATGCTAGGAGTGCCGGATGTATTTTCAATGGCCTCCATCCATTCCTCAGTGGTTACTTCTTTAGAGAAGGCGGAGGTGGTGTCATCAGACCAGGGAGTTGATGTACGACGAAGGAGGTCAATTGATTCTTGGGGGATAGGTGGGAGGTGGTCAGGTGGGTTATATCTTTTTGAGAAGGAGGTTTGGATGTACTCGTGGATACGTTGACCATCCCTGCAAACTTCACCATCAATAAGAAATTCAGATGGAAGGAATGTAGGAGCCCAACCCTTGAGAGATTTCCAGGATTGTTTCATGGAGTTGTTTATCATTGTTTCCATCTCTTCCATATGAGTTGAGTACAGTGTCCTGAGGAGGTCATCTTTTTGTTTGAGCAGGATCCTTTCAACTGAACGGGCGCGGGAGCGAATGTCCATCCAGGATCTGTGATTATCAGACAGGAAAGGGATACCTAGTATCGAACATTCTGTTTTCAAGTCGTTCATCAACCTAGATGAGTAGTGTTTTTCCAGGAACTGCATAATTTTTGCTTTCCTCTTCACTGTATGGATCCGGTTGATTCGCTTGTATAAATGTTCGATTTCGGCAGAATGGAATGCTGGGCGAGGTTTAAGTGACTGTTTCCCTAGTTCATTTGCCATCTCGTGGAGTGCACGGGAGTATGCTAGGTGAATGTCTTTGAGGGTGGTGTCCTCTGATAATTGAATGTTCTCAGCCGCGGTATTGTGTAGGATATCGACATTTTTTTCGGTAAAGGGAAACCGTATGAGTTTATCACCAATGCATTTATCTAAGACCGTGTATGTGAGGAGTATCGGTTGGTGGTCAGAGTCATGAAATGTAATAACCTCGCTAGAATTTAATACTCTAGAAGTGACTGCAGTTACGTTCAATATGCCATATAAAATGTTATCAATGCAGTTTTCCGAGAATGTGGGCGAGGTTGTTGCCGAAGAGAGGTGGAATTTGTCCATCAGATTGGTAAGGCGGCGACCACGTTGTGAAGAATCATCAATTTCGACATTGAAATCACCGGCAATAATAATGTCATGTCTTTTCAAACGTGCTCCTGTAATCCATTCTTCGATTTCTTGTTCAATTTCCAATGATTCTTGGTTTGAGGTGGTACTGGTATGGCTCGTGGGGAGGTATGCACAGACAATGGTGGTAGGGTGGAGTTTAAGGTTAACCGAAATACATACCGCTCGACCTTCGTACGTAGAGTTCTTCTGGGAGACGGTAATTACATTGTTTCGGTAATCTCTTTTTCTATGATGATGAGCACTCCATGTTTCTTTTTGTTTGTTAAGGTCCATGTCCTATACATATGAAGCCGAGTTTTCGTAAACTAGTGTTGGTAGGGTGGGGAGGTTCCGAATGGAGGTGTGGGAGTTCTTGGATGCAGAGAATGTCAACGTCATATCGAGTGAGGAAGTTGACAATGTTGTGGAGCGGTTTGTCAACGGTGGTTTGGTGGAAATAAGTTTACCGTTGACATTCCAGGTGGCGATGGTGATGGAATCTTTAACCATTCTTAATGTGGGTGGGGGTCATGTTATTTGATTGAAGCGCTGCAAATAGTCCCCTCATGCACGTTGAAATATCGGACATGTCTTGTTTGGTGTTTGACATTGTTCCGACCATCATGGAAATTGATGTTTCCATCGAGAGGATCCTATTTTGGTATGCTTCAATTTGATCTTCCAAAAATTGAATTCTCTCATGGAGGGATTCTTTTTCGGAGCGATCGATTGTTGGTATCTCGTGCTGGGTTTGTGTGAAATTTACATCGAAAGTATCTTCCGTGTTGTTAATTTCGTGGACTGATGTCTCAACGAGAACCCTTTTCGCTTTCTTGCCACGTCTCTTTCGGTGTCTCCTCTTTTTTGTTTTCAACGTGGGTGGAGGTGTGCGGAGGTGTGGTGGTGTTATGGCTTCAACCCAAGAGATAGTAGGGGATGCCGGTTTAGATGTGTTTGGGTAATTAATTACCACAGGTTCATTGGAGGTTTTCGGTGGGGTTGAGGTTGGTGATTTCTTATACCTGGTAAGGTAGTGGATCGGTACCCAGGTATAAGTCTTCTGTGAGAACTTATGCCTCTTGTTGTGGTAACGTCTCTTACTTCGCGCCGTCAACCAAAGGTCCTCCTGATTTGGTTTTGTAAACATTGGCTATTTATTAAAAGATTGTAAAAGGGGATCAAGTTGACCTCATGGTGGGTGATGTGTACACGTGTACAGTTTGCAGTTAGTGTTCACTGGAAGTCTATACCACGACTACCTCCATTAATAATTATTAGATTCATACACAATAATAAACATAGGTACTGACATTAAATGGATAGCCGAACCAAATTTAATAGCAGGGACAGGCCCTGCACTCAGGTAGCTGTCCGCTACGCCGACATCGACCATCGATTGTTAAGATACATTTAGTAACATAACACATCAAGACAGGATGTACTAGAACAGGATAGATTTGGAAGTAGGGCATCATTTATCTATATCAACGTGCTAGTAATATATGTTAATGTATTTAACTTGTACTTTCGTCTCTAATAGGAGGTAGACTAAAGTCTTCCAGTGTGGTTATATTGTGTAAGTGTCACCCATGAATGATCTAATGGAGGTAGACTATTTAGTAGAGTCTTCCAGTGTACACCAACGTGTCACCCATGATGATATATTCTAATGGAGGTAGACTGAAGTCTTCCAGTGAACACTGTAATTATACACACCACCCTATGCAACGATACGTCATCAACTCAACCATGTTTTACAAAGATTAAAAAAGGGATTACAAATTTAACATTGTTGATGCACCACTAACTGCACCTGCCAGTGCTCTTGTATATCGCATAGAAGCGTCGCTCTTCCACCTTGTAATTGATCTGATAACATCGATAGTCATTCCGGAAGCAACTCCTTCAGTAGCCCCACCAGGTCTTGCAGACTTTCCAGAATATGATTGAGGGTTGAAACCAGCGTACTGTACCACAGTCTTCAAAATTTGAGCATAACATCGGAGAGTGAGCTGCTTTGCAGTGTCATCTTTGAAAACGAAATCATCTGGTGTTGGAGAGCGACCAAATTGACGAGTTGCTGCATCAATATATTTTCGTAGAGCTGTGATGGGGCATGTGTCCAGTCCAGAAGTCGAAGCCTCTATAGGCACCTTCGAGTCAGTACCTTTACGATCTGTTTTGGTGACAAAGAGATCTATTGTAACTAATTCAATGCCAGACGGCAGACGAGACCATTTTAAGCCCTTATGTTGTAATTTGCAGACTTCACCAGGTCTAAGCATTCCTCTGAAGGCAAGTACATACGAAGCAACACATAACCGGAAGTTGAATTCAGTCACTCCCTCTGGTCTGTTTTGGCAGTAGTAATTAACAGCCATAGATGGGAGAGGCTCAAAAACCTTCTTGGTGTGATTACGATCCCAATGTTTGCGGACGTCTGAGGCAAGCTTTGAGATGGAAGATTCTCTGACTGGATTGGGAGCATCCAAAACATCACACACCAGATTAATAGCTGCAGTAAAGTGATTGACAGAACCACCTCTACCTGTTTCCAACATTTCCAACAGATGGTATTGAAGAGCTGTCTTGTCCATYGGGAAAAAATCGAAGCCATTGTATAAGCAGTAGGTATCATAACGTTCAAGTTCTCTCATATATCGTTTAAGTGTGGTGGATGCCAATACACGCTCACGCATTAATGCTCTGCGATAGACCAGTCTGAATTCCAAAAGAGCTTCCCGTCGAACTTGGTTGCTATCCAATGCGTCCAACCAGAGTTGCGATAAATTTCCGCTGACTTGTCCCCCGTCATTAGATGGCTCACATCTGTAGATTCCGAAGAAATGGATTGTAAGAGCATCCACCAAGGCGCTGATAATCACACTGGGGTTATTATCGTACCACTCGAACGAGAATGGATTATATGGTGTACCGTTGGAAGTACCATTGACAAAGGGGGTACGCAATAATTGTTGATGGTTTCCATGTTCGATGCCCAAGGGTCCAGGAATGCATCTCTCTTCCATTTGAATTGAGTGAGTGGGTCTAGCCATTGATTTGTTGCTAATTGACCCCTTGTGCAGAATCGTGGTATCTGCCCTATCGGGCTGTCTACCGTAGCGAATCTTTCCACAGTGAACGGGCCATATTTTTGGTCGATTAGCTGGAACCCTTCTTTCGTTAGCCCCCAATCTTGGAAGGAGCGAGAAGATTGGATTATTTTGAACTCTTTCCAGGTTAGTCGGAACAAGTTGTCTGATTCTTTGTTGACCTCTGATGGGACCCAGGACACTTTGTAGATTATGATATTGTGGTCCAGGCATAATTGATAGATATCTCTGGCTACCTTGTTTAGTTCTGGAACCCTTCCACAAAGCTTTCGCAGATAAGACAGAACAGTGCTGTTGTCTGTAAAAAGGTGCACGTATGTGGGGCCTGAACCGCATGATTTCGTGAAGACCTGTAGTAATTGTAGAACACCTTTTATCTCCAGCATGTTGATGTGACTCCTGCTCTCCTCTTCTGACCATCTGCCTGCTACCGCTGCCTCTTGGAAAACTCCTCCATAGGCGAACTTGGAGCTGTCTGTCGCCAGTATGGTGGGTTTGATGTCTAGGTCGAACTGTCTGAAGTTGTGAGTGTGTAACAGTTCTCGACATTTCTCCAAAGAGTCTTTAATCTCTTGAGTGATTCTGATGTAACATCTCCAACTCTTTTCTTTGGCTCTTCTGGTTATCTTTTGTTGGAGATCGAACACGTTGGGGCGAAGTGGTCGTATGACAATTGTTGAGAAGTTCAGACGCCCCACAAGAGATGATAATTTCTGGATCGGAGCAGTCTCCCGAGATAGCGTTTCCTTGATCTCTGCTAGCAAGTTCTCCATCTTGTTCTCTGGTATGCGCAGTCCCCCTATTTGGGTGTTGAACTCGACTCCTAAATGGATTAAGCACTGAGTCGGTTGCAGTTTGCTTTTAGATTCTGAAATGATCCAACCTAAATCTTAGAAAACGTTCACGGCAATGTTTATGGAGCGGGAGCACGCTTCTCGAGACGGTGCTAAAATGATGATGTCGTCCAAATAGCTGTACGCCATCACCCCGTATCTCCTGAGGATGAGAATTACTTGCTTGACAATCTTCGTGAACTCCCTGGGTATAATGTTGATTCCAAAGGGTAAAACTTTGTATCTTAGTATCCTGTCCCGATGTTTGAATGGCAAGAGGTCCCATATGGATTTGTGCATGGGAATGTGATAGTAACCCGACACCAGGTCCAGTGAAGCCAGCCATAGTCCCTTTCTCATGCACAATGCGATCAGTTCCAAGGTGTCTAGTTTGAATTTCTTGGCGTCCCAATTGTGATTGATCGGTCTCATGTCGATGATTGGTCTCCATATTTCCTTTTCGGGACTAAGTGGCAAGGCGATAAAATTGTTCTGCTGTTTATTTCGGGTACTACCTCGATCACTTTCGTCGCTATTGATTCCTCCAGGTGTTCTTTGTACCACGACTCTTGCTCTTATGTTAGTTTTGAGTTGACCCCTACATCCTTGACGACCTCTCTAAAGTCTCTGCATTAAATTAGGGTTTATGCCAGGAGCGTCTTTGCAAAATCGTTTTTTTATAAAATATGATTGAAAACGAAAACTTGTAATAGAATAATAAAAAACGAATCACTTTATAAACCCAACCGAACTTGGAAGGATTTTAAAACTTCTACTTACGATATTTCTGTAAATTAATTTTTGAGCCCCAGATCTTGATTGTGTTGTCAAAACTACTGCTTGCTATTCTGCCGTCGCTGAGTTGTGTTATTGAACAAACATAACCTGTGTGACCAGTTAAAGTCAACAAACATTGTCCATTGTTTGTGTCCCAGATCTTGATTGTATTGTCACTACTACTGCTTGCTATTCTGCCGTCGCTGAGTTGTGTTATTGACGTAACTTCATTTGTGTGACCAGTTAAAGTCAACAAACATTGTGCATTGTTTGTGTCCCAGATCTTGATTGTGTTGTCACTACTACTGCTTGCTATTCTGCCGTCGCTGAGTTGTGTTAATGAAATAACGTCATTTGTGTGACCAGTTAAAGTCAACAAACATTGTCCATTGTTTGTGTCCCAGATCTTGATTGTATTGTCAAAACTACCGCTTGCTATTCTGCCGTCGCTGAGTTGTGTTATTGACCAAACATTATTTGTGTGACCAGTTAAAGTCAACAAACATTGTCCATTGTTTGTGTCCCAGATCTTGATTGTGTTGTCACAACTACCGCTTGCTATTCTGCCGTCGCTGAGTTGTGTTATTGACATAACAGTACTTGTGTGACCAGTTAAAGTCAACAAACATTGTCCATTGTTTGTGTCCCAGATCTTGATTGTTTTATCACAACTACCGCTTGCTATTCTGCCGTCGCTGAGTTGTGTTATTGACATAACAGTACTTGTGTGACCAGTTAAAGTCAACAAACATTGTCCATTGTTTGTGTCCCAGATCTTAATTGTTTTATCACTACTACCGCTTGCTATTCTGCCGTCGCTGAGTTGTGTTATTGACCTAACAGTACTTGTGTGACCAGTTAAAGTCAACAAACATTGTCCATTGTTTGTGTCCCAGATCTTGATTGTGTTGTCACTACTACCGCTTGCTATTCTGCCGTCGCTGAGTTGTGTTATTGACCAAACATTATCTGCGTGACCAGTTAAAGTCAACAAA
>JAOPGA020001921.1:0-11070 GCA_026419775.2 Acrasis kona | reverse complement strand
TTATTCGGTGAGTGAACTCACAGCTTATCGTTACCGCCTGAACAAGAAGAAGAACAAAGCAAGAGACCTGCGTTATGAGACAGCAATGGAAGCAGTGCAGGAGCTGATTGAGAAAGACGGTTATATTACTGTAATAAATAATGTGAATGGTCTTTTATTAGAGAACATGACGTCTGAAAACTACCAAATGGTTTTTGTGTCCAAACAAGAGTTATCCAAGTGTCGGAAGCAAATTCTTGAAATTGTTGGTACCGACACTGTTCATAAGTTCTGTTGGGACGAGATTCAAAAAGACCGCTCCGACCATAGTGTGCCTGTCCAGGTTTGGACTGTCCAAGATGAAAATAAAGTTACTCGCGTCCCTTTTGTCTCGATTACTGCAGTCCATAACTCTGAGAATTTAGAGAACGTTATAAGGGGAATAGAATCTTACCTCCGAACTATGGACAATCCTATTCTCCAGGACAAAGAGGAGTGGGATGTGACCTTCATGATTGACGACGGTTCTGTTGAGAAGTTAGCTGTTCACAACGCTGGGAAGAAAAGCCTAATTTGTGTGTTCCATGTGCTTCAAACTTTTAGGAGGTGGCTTAAAAGTAAGAAAAATAAAGTTGCCAAGAAGCATGATATTGATGAGGTGATGTGCGTTGTACCAAAGGGGGATTGTAGTACAAAAACATGTTTCGGTTGACCGTAGAGACATTTTGACGACTTTTTTGGAATCAGCGGGTTTCATAAATCATAACGACTGTTGACCTTCTTTCATATTCTTTTGCGAAGCACGAAGTGCTGAGCCAGTATAGTAACAACTCAATTTATAAAAACAACCTCTGTTTCAACAGGCAGGCTACCTGCATCATCAGACGCGTTACAGAGTTTTTATTGTGAAATTTGTTACAAAATGTGGTCAACTATCATCAACTCAGGTTTCGGTTGTAATGTAAGTCGCCGTTGGGGGTAAATAGGAGGCTGGCTGGTTTGGGTCCCCTCTTGTCATATGCATAAAAAGTAACCTAATGGTGTCGACTGGTCAGCGGTATTCACTTAGTGGAAGCGACAAGTTCATGTCCGACCGGCTGCAATGCTTCATTCCAATCTGTAAATCATCCAAATCTAACCTTCTTATGAACTGTTCATCGATACTGTACCAGTCGGATGACCGGCAATAAAGATTTCCAATAATTATTCCAAGACCTTCTTCAATTCTCTTTCTCATCTCCATACTCTGCACCGTGAGTGCGAAAATGATAGTCCGCGGACAGCAATGGTTATATGACAAGAGGGGTGACGTTGTGAACGCGACATCACAATCAAATGACTTTCGAAGGTACTGGTCTCGAAGAATTAAATTCTATTGGACCGAGTCAAATGAAGGTCCCAAATGTCCCATTACCGTAGATAATGTAGCCAAAAATAAAGTAGAAGCAGTTGTTAAGACTTCGTGTGCCACCATAGAGTCGAAAGCAAGTTTACGTAAAACCTGATCTTAAGACCTAATGTAACGTTCGGTCCGCATCGAATGGTTCCTAAGCAATGATGCATCATCCCTACAAGTAGAGCACACCTTCATTAATACCGAGTATTAATCCAAAATGTATGTGTACCATTCGACGTCTGTCGAAAACCATGAATGATGGCCTATCGCAAGTGTTTATAGCAATAGAACCAAGAGCCGGGTGCAGTACCATCAACCGATGGGCTAATGCATCACGCCGACAAGTCCACCGAGGCAGAGGGAATTCATCTTCGATCAAAGGTACGGAGCATACACACTTTCTCCAAAAAGTAGTCGGCTGTATTCCGAAGTGCTGGAAAATACTCTTAAGGCATGTTGTTGCTAAACACTAACATAAACGAACGGAGGGTTATACCGTATCCACGTGCACGTCGAAATCCTCAAAGGGATGAGTGCCGGTATAAGAGGCAGCATCGGCTTGCTTGAATAGTACGCTTCAGGGTTTCATAAATCATAACGACTGTTGACCTTCTTTCATATTCTTTTGCGAAGCACGAAGTGCTGAGCCAGTATAGTAACAACTCAATTTATAAAAACAACCTCTGTTTCAACAGGCAGGCTACCTGCATCATCAGACGCGTTACAGAGTTTTTATTGTGAAATTTGTTACAAAATGTGGTCAACTATCATCAACTCAGGTTTCGGTTGTAATGTAAGTCGCCGTTGGGGGTAAATAGGAGGCTGGCTGGTTTGGGTATTGACTAAAGGGGTTAGAGGTATAAAAATGTCATGGTTGACCGTAGAGACATTTTGAAAACATTTTCGGAATCAGCGTCGAATTTTGATTATAATGAAATAGTTTTATTTTTTTTAAATTAGTGTCAAAATCTGTGTTTAACAAAAGTGATTTTAGCTAAATTGAACATTGATTGGTAGGTCACGTAGTGGCCGTACAATCAATGTGAGGTAATGTAATGGTTTGCTAAAGTTATAACTAGATTGAACATTGGTAGAGAGGTCACGAAGTGGCCGAGCTACCAATGTGAAGTAATATAAAAATTTAAAGTAAAATATAGCTAGATTGAACATTGGTAGAGAGGTCACGAAGTGGCCGAGCTACCAATGTGAAATAATACAAAAGTTAATTAAAAATTTATAGCTAGATTGAACATTGGTAGAAAGGTCACGAAGTGGCCGAGCTACCAATGTGAAGTAATACAAAGGTTAGTTAAAAATATATAGCTAGATTGAACATTGGTAGAGAGGTCACGAAGTGGCCGAGCTACCAATGTGAAGTAACTAATGTGAGATATTGTTAAAATAATAAAAGAAGTAGATTTGGTATTATGTATCTAGTTTTATTTATGTTATAATCAGGCTTGACTTAGTTGGCAGATACTAGTTTTCAATGTTTCAAAGGTCCTAGGTTCAATATTTTCTAACAAAATTATTTTGAAAAAAAAACAATTCCATTATATATTATAATATAGAAAATATATTGTAAAACTAGGGTTGATTAGTAAAGTTGACCAAAATTCAAATCTCTACATTGAAAACAAAGTTAAAAAAACAAAGTTAGACCCTCTAGTATACAAAGTCACTAAAGTTCAATCAAAATGAGTTTCTCTCCAGTTTCAAGTACAAAGTTGTCCAAATCCCAAATGAACGTTCAATCATTGTCAAGGTCTATTGTTTCTCCAAATGCTTCTCAAGTTCCAATTATTGTTATCGATGATAGCGATGATGATATTGAAGTATTTGTCGCTGCAACAAAGACATCCTCTAATCAAGTAATTAAAAGAAGTATTATTTATAGCCCTTCATCACCGTTATCACTACTATTGCCTTCACCACCCTCAACACCTAAATCACCACTATTTCCCTTATTACCCGTAACACCATTATCGCCACTATCGCCTCAAGCACCACTATCGCCCGCAACACCATTATCTCCCTTATTACCCGCAACACTATTATCACCATTATTGCCACTATCGCCTCAAGCACCATTATCACCCTCATCACCCGCAACATCATTATCACCACTGTCACCTTTACTACCCTCATCGCCTCAAGCACCACTATCACCCTTATCGCCCGCAACATCATTATCACCACTATCGCCTGCAACACCATTATCACCTTCATCACCTATAACACTACAATCATCAACCATATCAAAATCTTTACCTCAAAAAAGAAAGATAACCACCCTTTCTTCAAGTCAAAAAAAGAAAGCTATTGTGCGCCCTATTGATGATGAGGACCGTGACGATGAAGACACTGATATTTTGGGAGAATTTCGAACTCATTTCAACCCTAATGATAGATCTCGGAATGCAATTCAAATAGAACAAGTTAATCAAAGGGTAATGAGCACAAATAATATGAATATTGCTGAATTCAAACCTGATACTCTCGTAAATACTGTCGTATCAAATGAATCAGTTTATCAAGTATATTCTGAAAGGCTTGAAACGCCTATTATGTCTAATTTTGGTGGAGGTCGACAAACTAGGAAACATACCCCAAATGATAATGATTTTAAAGCAATCTCATTAGCAAAATACCCTGTTAATCTTTGGTCCACAAAGATTGTTAGTACAGCAAAACAAAGTGAGGACGATTTATATCCACAATTTCGATTATTTTGTCATTCAAATTACCAAAATAACAAATGGATAAATGATCAAGAAATTTGTGATACTTTCGACGAGGATAACGACAACCATTATTTATTAAACTCTTGGCTACAATATATTCAATCATATCAATATTTAAAAAATATTAATAATATATTAAATGTTGGTTATGACGGTATGATTAGCGAATTATATATGACTGCCCCTGACAAAGCCACTAATCCACTACCTGTTCGCCCCGCTGACCTTAAAAATAATGTTGAATTTAGATATTTTATGAATGATAAAGAATACACAATCTATCATTTTGGTAAACAAATTAATAGTGTCGATATTATTTGTAAAGATATTATTTCATTTCTAAGAACTTATTCCAAACAAAGTATAATAGTTGTTAAAGAGTATGGTGTTCCTTATTATATCGATACTGGTAAGGCAAGTGGTGCTTTACAACACGATTTGTCTATTATGTCGTCATTTATATCATGGGCATTTTCTTCAACCGGTTATCCTGTACCAGCCAATAGAAATAATAGACCCAGATTAGTATTATATTTTAAAACTGATAATTTAATTAATTATTTCAATGTGCATTTAGTTAATTTAGTAAGAGATAAAGTTAAAAACTCATCTCTAATATCTAGTATTGTAACTGTATTTAACAAGTTATTAAAAATGTTACAAGAGTATTATGAGTCAAAAGGCTGGCCAGATTATACAACCGTTCAACAAGATGCAGCTAAAGCTACCATTAAAAGGTCTATACTTTGGCTTAAAAATCATAATAAGAAATGTCGTATTCATCATGGTGTATTCGTTAATTATAGCAAACGAATAGTTTTTTTGAAACAATATAATTTGTATTTGTCAATCGAGGACTTTGATAAAGTATCAAAAGCAATCAAAGATAGAATTACTTTCTTAGAAGTATTATGGCTTAGTATTCCTATTGTTAACAGAGAGAAAGTGTGGTCTATAATGGGGTATTATATCGAAGAAGGTCAGTTATGGTGTACATACTTTCACATTCAATTATATGGCATCAGACCTGCATCACTCTTACAAGTTACAAAAGATCGTGTATATTTTAAAGTTGTGAACTCGCCACATGATTTAGCCAAGAATTATCTTTTGGCAGTGCCTCATTTATTATCACTTGGTGATGAAAAGAGTCCGTATGATGTTACTAATAGACATTTGTCTATGGGTACTGATCTAATTCGACAATGGGCATTATATTTAGCCAACAAGCATCCAGTAATTGTTAATTTAATTTTGAAAAGAAATCCTAATTTAAGTCGCGAAGTTGTTGAAAATCAATTATGGTTTTCGAAAAAGGGTTCAATAATGAACAAAGACATGTTGAGAGACAACATCAAACGACATTGGGGATCTTTAACTGGGGTATACACTACTCCCAGGTTGATTAGATTTCAACTCGGTCATTATGCGTTTGAAACTACTCAAGGCTCTCATGCTGCAATGTTACATGTTTGTTACATGATGAATCATTCTTTAGGAACACATTTAAAATATTACGTTAGATCGGATACTAAAAGTGATAGAAATACTGCCGATGATCAAAATATTATTACAAATATGTTGCAAGGTAAAACTCTTCCTGATGCTAGCGGTAATAGACAAAATATCATTAGCGTTCAACAAAAATTAGATGCTAAAGAAAGAGCGGCACAAGGCATAGAAGAAGAGGAACATGATAGTAATGACGATAATGAGGAAGATGATGGTGATGAAGAATACAACCCTTTAGCTTTAAATAGATTTCATAACATGTTGTCTAAAAATAATAACGAATAAATTTGTTTCCTTTTTTTCATTTTTGTTCATCTTTTACAGAATCGGTCGAGTTTGAGTTACTTAATGTAATTTCCTGTAAATTGTTTTACTCTATATTGTGTCTCATGGTATTTATTAGCTAATTATATTATTACATTGTCTAGGAAAATACATAATTGTATATTAAAAGACGAGAAGGTAACTAAATGTGATTTGATTAGAAATTGTTAAAATTATAATCGGTTTTAAACGATTCGATTTTTTATGCCGATTCTAACGCTTGTCTTGGATTTGATAGCGTGTCATTATTGACCGAGAAGGGGTTCTAATTTGAATTGATTTATAATTAATTAAATGATCTTCGGTTTTATATGGTTCAATTTTTTATGTTAATTGTGATAGTGAACTCAGATTTGTCATTGCGTCGTTATTGACCAAGAATGTGTCATGATTTGAAAAAATTTGAATTAATCTAAATTGAATAACAACTTATTTGGTCTTATATGAATCGATTTTTCATGCTGATTGCAACGGTGAACTCAGATTTGACATTGAGTCATTATTGAATAAGAATTTGTCATTTTACATTTTGTATCCAAATAAGGATGCCACGTTGTGGGACCAATAGAAAAATAGCAAATTACAAAAATTGATATATGATCTGATTTTTTGTGCTGCCTCCAACGCTTGTTTCAGATTTGACAGCGCATCATTAATACTATGCGCGCTTTACAAGTTAGTCACTATACAGCGCTTATCAATGTTCTTACCTTATTTTCAAAAAATGTTGATTCTGAATTTTCCGGTTTTGTCAAACTGATTTTTTTACTCTAAATGTCTCCAAAATCGCACACAGGGTGCCTTATAATGTATCGAATACAGCTTTAAAGTCGAGATAGTCCAAGGTAGTGTTGTAGTCAACTCAGGTTGGGGACCAAGAATCAAGCCCCATTTAAATGTTCCAAATGACCTCATACTTGACTGTGATGTGCCCCATAGTGTATTGAATACAGTTTTGTAGTCGAAAGTAATGTACTCACTTGTAGCGGTCAACATGCGCCTGATGCATTTTTCCATCCCATGCAACATTTAAAACTATCCGTTTTGCTTCAAAATCGCACGCTGTACTGGTTAGACAGTATGTAAACGTGTACTTACTTTGTTTTTGAAAAAAGTCAAAATTAATGGGGACCAAGAATCAAGCCCAATTTAACTACTCCAAATGACTTCATATTTGACTGTAAGGTGCCTCATAATGTACCGAACACAGTTCTGTGTGTCGAAAGTGATGTGCTTCTTCTAGCGGTCAACTTGTGCCTGATGCATTTTTCCATGCCATGCAACATTTAAAAGCATCCGTTTTGCTTCAAAATCACACGCTGTACTCGTTAGACAGTATATAAACGTGTACTTACATTATTTTTAGAAAAAGTCAAAATTAATGGGGACCAAGAATCAAGCCCAATTTAACTACTCTAAATGACTTTATATTTGACTGTAAGGTGCCTCATAGTGTACCGAACACAGTTCTGTGTGTCGAAAGTGATGTGTTTCTTCTAGCGGTCAACCCGCGCCCGATGCATCTTTCCATCCCATGCAACATTTAAAAGTATCCGTTTGGCTTCAAAATCGCACGCTATACTCGTTAGATAGTATGTGAACGTGTACTTACATTATTTTCGGAAAAAGTTGAAATTAATGGGGCCCAAGAATCAAGCCCAATTTAATTGTTCCAAATGACTTCATATTTGACTGTAAGGTGCCTCATAGTATATCGAACACAGTTTTATGTGTCGAAAGTGATGTGTTTCTTCTAGCGGTCAACTTGTGCCTGATGCATTTTTCCATCCCATGCAACATTTAAAAGCATCCGTTTATCTTCAAAATCGCACGTGGTGCTCGTTAGATAGTATATGAACGTATACTTACATTATTTTTGGAAAATGTCGAAATTAATGGGGCCCAAGAATCAAGCCCAATTTAATTGTTCCAAATGACTTCATATTTGACTGTAAGGTGCCTCATAGTGTACCGAACACAGTTCTATGTGTCGAAAGTGATGTGCTTCTTCTAGCGGTCAACTTGTGCCTGATGCATTTTTCCATCCCATGCAACATTTAAAAGCATCCGTTTTGCTTCAAAATCGCACGCTGTACTCGTTAGATAGTATGTGAACGTGTACTTACATTATTTTCGGAAAATGTCGAAATTAATGGGGCCCAAGAATCAAGCCCAATTTAATTGTTCCAAATGACCTCATACTTGACTGTGAGGTGTCTCATAGTGTACCGAACACAGTTATGTAGTCGAAAATGATGCACTTCTTGCTGGGTTAAATCATTTTGGAGATTGATTAATCAATCCTTTAAAAAGGGTGGCAGCTGAATACACAGAGTGGGCGTATAGTAGCAAATATAATTCCATGCAATCGCGACTTGAATGATGTAGGTTATAATGTCTTGATATCCTAGATTTGTTTGTATTATAGTTTATTGGCTTATAAATGTAGCCCGCGTCATTGAAACTAATTGCAGAACTGGCATCCGCTCATTAATTGACAATATCATTGCTGTCGACATGTGTTCATCAAAGTTTGTTGGTAAAAGTTGACTACCACTTTACAAGAAATTAGAGTTTGTTTGAATGTCATCCATCGACTATACTTCTTAGAATACTGCATATTATCACAAATAAATACAAGCGCCGTATTCAGCGCATCGAAACCTCCCATATTAAAGTTATACATTTATGATGGAAAAGTTGGTGCAAAAACATGGTTTAAAGGATATAGCGGACGCAATAATTGTTCAAATGGTCTCAGATTCGACCGGATTACTAAGAGACCTGTATCGCTTCAGTTTGTGCATTTTCAATTTTTTTGATTTGAGATTAAATTTAAGTAGCTGATTTGTACCTACTTGGGATTTGATACAGCATGTCATATCATATTATATCTCACTTTATTCGATTTTTTACGCTGATTCCAACGTTTATCTCAGATTTAAAAACGCATCATTATTGACAAAGAATGTGAGCTGATTGAATCTGATTTGAAATTGATTGTATAATCTTTGGTCACATCTGACTCGATTTTTTATGCTGATTACGATAGTGAACTCAAATTTGACATTGCGTCATTTTTGACCAAGAATGTGTCATGATTTAAAAAGATTTGAACTAAATTGACTTGAGTTACAACTTGTTTGGTCTCATCTGAATCGATTTTTTACGCTGAATATGATGATAGTATCAGCTTTGAGAATGCATCATTATTGACCAAGAATGTGTCATGATTTGAATAGATTTGATTTAAATTAAAATAAATTATAACTTATATAGTCTCATATGATTCGATTTTTGATGCTGATTGCGATGGTTAGCTCAGATTTGACATTGCGTCATTTTTGACCAAGAATGTGTCATGATTTAAAAAGATTTGAACTAAATTGACTTGAGTTACATCTTATTTGGTCTCATATGAATCGATTTTTTGCGCTGATTCCAACGCTTGTGTCAGATTCAAAATCGCATCATTATTGACAAAGAATGTAAGCTGATTGAATCTGATTTGAAATTGATTGCATGATCTTGAGCTATACTAGGCTCAGTTTCTCATGCTGATCACAATGGTAAACTCAGATTTGACTTTACATCATTTTTGACTCAGAATGTGCTATGATTTGAAAAGATTTGAACTGAATTGAAATTAACTACATCTTATTTGGTCTCATATGAATCGATTTTTTGCGCTGATTCCAGCGCTTATCTCAGATTTAACAACACGTCATTATTGACAAAGAATGTGAGCTGATTGAATCTGATTTGAAATTGATTGTGTAATCTTAAATTACATCTAACTCAATTTTTTATGCTGATTGCGATAGTGAACTCAGATTTGACATTGCGTTATTTTTGATTGAGAATGTGTCATGATTTGAAAAGATTTGAACTATATCGAACTAAGTTACAACTTATTTGATCTTATATGCATTGATTTTTTGCGCTGATTCCAGCGCTTAACTCAAAATTATAAATGCATTATTATTGACTTGGTTAATATCATTATTTTAGTATTTTAAAATAAATATGATTTTGAAATGTAATATAGTGATTTATAAATGCTTTTCTGTGTTGATAGATAATATATAATGTTATATTGTTATAAAGCTCATTAAGAGCTTCATTTTGACTATAAATTCATTGATTTTTGAGATGGCAATGAAAAATGGGACAAGGGGGGGTTGGGTTTGGGTTGACCCCGCTTGGTCCCCCCCCTCCCCCCCTCCAAGTTGGCTGTGAAATCATTCAATTTGGACCATTATTGAGAGAGTTATTGGACTTTGATGCTAAAAAACATAATTTTGAATTTTTAAAATTTGGGTTTGATATAAGGTATTTGGGTTTCAAGTCATTTGGGTTTCAAGTTTTAAGTCATTTGGGTTTTATGTTTCAAGTTATTTAGATTTTCAAATCTTAATAAACAATTTATTTAAAATAATATTGGGTTTGAATCACTGTGTTTTTCGATGTAAGATGGCAGCGCAGCAGCCAGATTCCTGAGGGCACTCAAGGAGACAGATTCCTGAGAGCACTTAAGTAGGCTTGAATCACATATTTATCGATGGAAGATGGCAGCGAAGCAGCCAGATTCCTGAGTGCCCACTGAGAGGCTTGAATTACATTAATTTTCGATGGAAGATGGCAGCGAAGCAGCCAGATAAGAATCTCAAACATTCGTCTATGACGCAACTACTTTGACCATTTCAAACTACCAAGACAAAGAACTTCAGGGTCCGCTCCAAGAAGTGAGAAGAATAGGCCCACTCTCAAAGCAAACAGCCTTTTTACTGATTCCAAAAAGACATGTTTAACTGCCGTGGTACCCAGTGCCGACAAGAAGTATTTCGGAACACCTGCTCTGTTCCTACCTTGTAAAGAGGGTTATGATTTTCAAAGATGGAAGTATGATCCAAAATCAAAAACATAAAGTCGTTAGCATTAGGTCTATGTTTAGACTATGCAACCACATGGCAATGCGACCGAAAAGATTCTCTCATTGCAGATCTTCCCATGTGCGATCGCAAACTCACATCCGAACAACGTGCAAAAGACATTGCTTCAAGAATGACGAATGAAGAAAAGATGGCCCAATTATTATCCATCGCACCTCCCATT
>JAOPGA020001920.1:0-19454 GCA_026419775.2 Acrasis kona | reverse complement strand
GTACCGTATTTGGAAGTTCTTATCCACAGCTGCTAGCCAAGAGATGAAGAAGGTAAGAAACACTTTCATCAGTTTCCACTAACCTCACATTAGAAAACAAATCCATCTTCCATCCAGGCACGTTTGCTATGACCAAACAGAAAACGTTAAGAAACCATAGTTTCATACGATCCTACGATATGGGTTCTGCCCCTTTCAGCTTGTACCATAGGTTAACACTGTTAATCCACGGAACATGAAGAAACGGCGACCGTCACAGTAAAACTGTGATATATATATCATTTGAAGGTTATGGGTTCCGCTCCTTCAGCTTGTATCATAGGTTACTCTGTTGATCTATAGTACATAATGAAACAGCAACCATCACAACAAAGTGTGACACATATAACCAGTAGGAAGCAACTAAAATACAATCAGACTCAAACAAACAGAAACTGACCAGTGGTTTACAATCATCAAGATCCACACCATCCCAACTTCCAAGCGTAAACACTTCGACCTACTTTCGCAACCAGTAACCAACGCTACAAGATCAACAACAACATCACCGACTTCCGATCATACATTCACATACAGCAACTTAGGAATGATCAAACAACATTACATACGAATAATCACATCAGCACAACCACTATCCATCTATAAGTCAACCGCGCATACTCACATCGCTTCAACTACGAAGGAACTTTGGTCAAAGTTTCGTAACAACATACCATCATTCGCAACTTCATCAGCAACGGACATAGAGCCCATGTTTCAACCAACACATCAGAGATCAAAACACCCACCGTTACCAAGACGAATATACACATCTAACAGGCGCCGCTCAACTCCTATTGTAACATCATCGTTTGTCAAGTTACTAGAACACAATCAGATAGAGTTATACGACATCGAATCAGAAAGATCATCATGGAGTTGGGCGGCATACAAGTATTACACAGTAGAAGAGCAAAAAAGTAGAAAAAAAAATAGAAGGAGAGAGCTAGCACCGACACATTACTTGTAAGTGATTCATCATGGCAGCTTAACTAACTTCTTTTATAGACAGCATCCAGTTACTAGCACCAGCAACACCTTCAACATCACTAGAGCGATATGGAACATCAACACTCACAAATGCATCTATTATAACACATAACAACACTCGAAGATACAGCAACACCAATTTCAACTTCGATGCCCACTGCAGCACCTATCAGATAGCTACAGCAATTGACAGACAACTACCGCCTCGATATCAAAACGAACATGCCGTAACCAAACAACAGCAGTTCCATTGCTACGCAAGTATGCACCACCTCCACTTGTATGTGACTTTCTTCATGCCATGCCATTACCAACTTCTACGACAATTGCTACATCAACTCCTACATCAACACCAACACCTACTCCAACTGCCACATCCACACCAACACGCACACCGACATCAACACCTACTCCAACACCTACTCCAACTCTCACACCAACACCTAGTTCAAAACCTACTCCTATATCAACTCCTACATCAACAACCACACCTACATTAACACCTACACTAACTCCAACACCTACTATAACACCGAATCCAACACCTACTCCTACATCAACTCCTACTCCCACTCCAACGCCTACATTAACACCTATATCTACTCCTACTTCAACACCTACTCCCACACTAACTCCCACTCCAACTTTTACTCCAACTCCCGCACTAACTCCTACATCAATACCTATTCCAACTCCCACAATAACACCCACATCAACACCAACATCTACTCCAACATTTACTCCAACACTTACTACAACACTTACTCCATCCCCCACCCCTACACCTACACCACTTATGCCGACTTTGACAATACCTACTCCAATACTAACTCCATCGCCTACCCCTACACCTACCCAAATTGCCATCCTCCAATAGGCACCCTTCTGTTGAACCATCCATTACAACCACTTCAGCCACCGCAACTGTGCTCCTACAACCACGATTGCACCAACTGGTTCAAATGCCGCACTTACCACTGCTGTAACACCTTATTTAACTGCTATGACTGCCACCCCAATACTACCCACAAACCACCATCGTTGAACCTACTACTACTGCATCATCTCCTGTACCGGCAACTATAACCACAGCACTACAGAATCAATCACCCAGAACCGACCTTTACAATCGCACACCAACTCCGGAGATATGTCCGCTGTTCACAATCGCACAAAATGAACCGCAACATGAACAACAATCAACATCCCACCGACAGACCAAAACACCCAGTATCAACGTAGTAGAATCGAATCGATCGGGAGATTTCACAAGGAAGGGATACCACAAGTACTTTAGAATGCACGTAAAACACGTTACGAAGAAAATAGAGGAAAATTATGGAACAACAACCCTGACAAGAAGTAACAACAGCGCAACCTTAACACCAAAATAATGCAGCTCAGTATGTTTTCCCTGATCAAGCAAGACACATCAACACCAACGTATGATCATTACAACATCAGCACAACAAACACTTTCGAAAAACGACACTTTACAACAAACGCAACACCACGCCAAATTAACAAACCTCGCCACAAACATTTACAAGTTAGACTAAAATCCATCACGTATTCACCAGCAACAAGATCAACAAGATTATCAAACTCCGCATGGCCCTGGCGAGATGGATGATTTTTTCGACATGAATGGAATCAACAACTCTTACAGCTACATTGCCTTCCGAATTTTATCAAGACTGCGACCAGGACCTGCATTCACATCAAATCTTGTACTGCGTGACTCCATCTACACACCCATTCTACGTTAGAGCGAGTCACTCACATCAACCAGAATTGTCCCTTTCCAACACACTAAGGATATTTCTTTGTGAGCATAATGGACCAAGAGATGTTATGCTATCCCGACATCAAGCATCTTCAAACCCCATCGACAGTACAATTAAATCATTTTATCACCATGAGGGAACAACGACCGAAAAGAGCTACGTCATCATCTAGCCAGCAACTCAAATCGAACAACGACAATGATGGAAAGATGATCGAAATCATCTCAAACAAACAATTATTCACACACAACCAGAGCAACGAAAGATTCGGCACAAGAATGTTCATCAAGATGAAAACTATCACTTTAGCACTTACCGTTTGATAGCTCATATCCCGAGATGAAGATTTTCAAGAACAAGTTCTGATCGGATTAAATGGTGGACATCAAACCTACGAAGAAGGAGATCAAATTCGCCTCGACACTCGCCAAAGCACCATAAGCTAACGATTCGATAAATTATAGGAATGGTCTCGACAATACGAATCAATGAGGAGGATGGATCAAGTAGATCGGAATACAACAAGCTCATAGTAGAATTCAATCACAGTCGATGAAACATTTACATTCATTACAATAGAATCAACACTGTCAATCAAACAAGGCGAGACAATAAATCTAAATCATTGCAAAGGAGGAGATTATCGATTACAAACACAATTTTGACAATCAACTTTGCATCAGAGAATTGAACGCTCCTCATCAACAAAAAGTCATTATTTCCTTCTCTCCAACAAGTGCCGAAACGAACAGAACTTTTGAAAACGTCATCACCTCGTTATAATATATGCTCGAATCACAATCGATGATTACCCTCATGTCGATGATATGAAATGCATTTAATGCACATTAGTCAAGATCAGAAGTTATCGCTCTCCGCGTACAAATGCTTTCTTACGGACCACTTTTCTGGAATCATTATCTGTTGGGTCTTCACAAAACAACACACACTATCGCAGCTATTCAAATAAGTGTCGCTGACCTCAACAAACTGCTTTTTCTTCCAACAGTTCTGTAGATTGGAGAGTTGCTATAAACGAGAATGGTATCAAAGATTTCAAATCAAAAATAATTCAAGATTGATGTCAAGAACTACAAGCGAATTCACAATAGAAGAATTACAATTGGTGATGGAACCAAATTAAATCTTCTGGCTATTAGAGAGCGGATATTGCTACGTATTATAATAAAACAAATTTTCAAACAGAATCAACACTCTTTTTAATCAACAAACACTAGAAACACAAATGCAACCTACACTACATTATGTCTTTCGTACTTTATACCGATAAAAACTAACCTGATTACAAGATGTATGATTTGGAATTATGATCATTAGTCGACGATAAACAATGACGTCACCTCGTTGCAATCTATGCTCGAACTACGATGCAATCGATAATTACCCTCAACAATCATTTATGTACTCGATGAAATGAAATACAATGAAGGTAGAGAAATGATCTAGTCAAGATCAGAAAAAGGTTTTAAAACTATAAACTGCCTCTATAAAATATTTTGAAAGGAGAGAGTTGTAGAGCATAAGAATCTCTTTTCAAAATTTTGTCCAGATAGTGATCTTAAGCCTGTCGGACAAGTATAGAGCATACATTGTAACACAATAGTCATGTCAAGTAGCGAGAAGAGGTACATGGAAGAAGAAAAATGTTCCGCAAAGTCTGTTTGCAAAAGAAAAGGTTCACCAACGAATGTTTTTATAGTAAGGCATGTAATGAACCTGACAAAGTTTTCATGAAGTTCCGACTTTACAGCATACCTGTATTTAATAGTTAAAGTTTAGTTGGCACAAACCAGATTATATGTCATACAATCGTTACAGCTTTCACAGCAGATGAGGAATACACAACACCAATGGATATTACAACATTCTTTAACATGAATCATGGATGACATCGTACAAACAATGGCCGGTAACTGATATCATCTACATTTAAAATAACGTTTCTTAAAACATATGTTAACATGTTCAATTTAATTTGTTTTACTTCCATTATGATGACACTTTGGCCTTAAATACGTAATGAGAAGACAAGAAGAACAGAATTAGGTTTGTTGTACGGTACTACTATCCCATGGAAACGAAAAAACCACAATAGACCGAAGCAGATACAGAAAGTTAGCATTTATTGAGAAAACGAATTAATGTTGAAGTTTCATCAAACTCCCCTCACATCCAGTTGTACACAAAGGTTTTCAAAATAATTCCGCACAATAAATTTGAGCACTTTCTCATAATATGACCATCTAATTAATTCCGAACAGACCTATGCGTACTCTAAATTTATTACCTGTTTGAATAATGTTCGTATTGTGGCATGGCTAATATAATGTGCGATGTCGTGAAACGTCTGGAAATGTTACATTAGGTGCAATAACATCATTATAAAAAAATTTTCTCTTGATATTTTCATCAACGAAGGTGATTACATCTTGATTTAAAAAGATACAAGTTCTCCAAATGGTTGTACACGCGTTGTAAATCTGAATATCTCACTTCAACATGATTGTGTAGGTGGTGGTCAACCAACATACTAATTATTTTTGTAACGGTCAAGTATAAAAACCGATAAAGGAAAAAAATTGAATAAAACAAAATCTAAAACAAAGACATCAGGAGACATCCTAAAATGCAAGAAGCATCCATGCCGCACATACTCTGCCGTTGAGAACCATGCCGTATGCTATTTGAGACCACAACAGACAAGTACACCCTATAAAGAAGGTAAGTAACCCACTTTATCTTGACATTGACAAACTTTCTCAGATACCTTACGAAACACACATTTGAACCTGATTCCGCCGGATTGGCGAAGAAGGTTGTGCATAAAGGCATTAAACCAGGTTACTCACTGCCAAAGATTGATGCTATACATGTTGTACAGTCGGTCGGTGTTTCTGCACATCTTCGCGAAGTCAGCTGTTGCACAATCAAGGTAACGTAACTAAAAGTTCATATTGTCGCACTTTCATTTGTTACACTCATCGCATTGTACAACGGGACATATTCTCCTGTGTGGTAAAAACCTTTTAGGTTCAGCTTGGCTTGGTTTGGTTTAGTTTGGTTTTTACCCACGTACATTTGCTTTAGGTTAACAATAGCGTTTCCCTCTGTGCCCTGTTGACAATGAGAAGTAAAGACCGTTCGATGCACAGCAATGTGCCTGATAGGTTTGCCCTGATCTGCCGGATTGGTGTAACGGCAACCACTCACATCCTTCGTGTTGTGAGCACAAATCAGCAATCAAACCAGTTATGGATGTCCATTGCRGGCACCTACGACATAACATATAACTGGAAGGGGAGGTCATACTGTCACAGGATGCACATGGATTCGAAATCCGCAGTTTGGTGGGAGATGTTGTAAAAGTCAACGCTTAGAACGCCACACATCCTTCGGGGGTAACAGTCGACGTTTTATTCTCTTCTGTTCCATATGTGTGGTAGAGTTGTTGTCCGGGGCATGAAAGTTCTCTACATGCTTCACTTCGTCATTTCAATCCCACTCAGCGTCGCCGGTTGCTTTTTGATGGGCAGCTAGGTGATGTAGGTTTAGGCAGAGTACTTCATATTCTCATCTTGTTAACTTGTAGTGGGGTTACTTGGTGGGCGTGTGAGGGGTCTCGTTAGAAGTGCTCACTACACTTTTGATGGTCCTGTCTTTTCCGTTTGACAATTGGAGATGAAAACTTTTAAAGTAGTTCTCTGTTGTTGATGGTAGTATGTGAAACCATTTGGGAATAACGTCTACTGTCGCTGCGGTACCGTTTCGAATTGTTATCTGCTTATCCAAAGTACAAGAGAGAATGGTTCACAAGTACAGAGTCCGATCCAAAGTCCTTCTTCAAGCTAGAAAGTACAACGGCGAGAACAAAGTACATTTTACAGATACCATCAACAGATATCAACACCAACACACGTCACAACATTGTCCACACAAACAACATCAACAAAAAAACAATCAATCCAACATTGTTTCGCACAGATACAACAAGTAGAGCATCAGACAAACACAACACAAACACATCCAGAGCATTTAATTCCCAACGTTGTCCACACAACATGCTAATAAATTACATTAACGCATCACGACCGTGACATATTTCAACGATCCAATCCAGAGTTCTTTACCAGACAGCATCAGACATATGATCAATCCAACATTGCTCCGCACAAGTACTCATCAAATACTTTTGAACAATAACACATTACAACAAACGAAACACCGACGTAACATCACCACGCCGCACAACATCTCAAATCTGAGCATACCAACATATATCACCCATACATCAGATCAAACATACATTATCACAAGCGGATACATTAATCACTTCTGCAACAAACAATCACAAGATCAACAAACACACTACCCGCCACAACATTTCCAGAATGCATTAAAAGCCATTACTCATATAATCACTTGCAATAAGATCAACATCAAACTCCGCATGGCTACAAAAGATTAATCCAACATGGTCGTCCTGAGACATTCTGGTCCCCATTAATTCCATTACGTCACCAACCCCAAGAGTATTTTCTCCAATTAATCAAATGTCGCCGCCAACTGAGTATGAGCAATAGCCTTTGCACATTACATCTCAAACGTAAGTAAATGCATTTTCATTTCACTAATGGTGCGAAGAGTCTGGCAAATCGGATGACATTTTCAACACGCACCCTTCCAACCATCACAACATTCAACGAGGACATACATTTACATCGAACCTCATCGTATGATTCCCATCCACAAGCCCATTCTACGTTAAAGCGCGTCAAACTGTCCTGCATTTTCCAACGTCACACTACAGAAGGTTTCTTTGTAATCATGGGCCAAGATTACAAAGAACCAAGAGATGTCGCAAACCCACTGACCGCGAAATTGCCTTTCACTCACGAAACCGAGAGCATTGTCTCACATAGACATCAACAAATACACTAACAACAATCAATCCCATGAAGGAACAAACAATTATAATCATGACAAACACTCCCATCATTAACCTACTCTCCACAGAGTATGTAATACCATACACATTACGTGTCATACCAAATGTAAGTAAAATTGTATTTTCATTTCTTTAATGTCTGGCAGATGGATAACATTGATGATAATGGATCATGTATAATTGATTCTCCTACGCAAAGTCCTTCTTTATTGAGAAAAATGTAGAGCTCCACGGCCGGCAATTCTACCTGTAAAGAATAGACGTTTAACAAGGGAAGAACCACCTAAGAGTGTTCTCACCACCGGCATTTGGTGTAAGTACCTTAATGTTACTTTTCTAATGTAACGAATAGTCTTGTTGATGACAATCAATCCATCTTACAACTTTCAACCAAGGAGAAAACTTTGAGGAACAATAGTTTTACAAGAAAGACCACTTTGAGTAATGGATCACATACATTGAGTCACGAAGGAACGATCCACACATACACTGAGTCAACCAAACAAGAGCAACAAATTCCGCCACCATGGTCCACATGTTCGTCCTGGTTCCTACCATTAAATTCATTCGCTACCAACCCACTTTCTGCAGAGTATGGCAGTAATCTTTATACATTACATGCCATCTCAAACGTAAGTAAAATTTTGTTTTCATTTCACTAACGAGCGAAGAGTCTGGTAAGATGGATGCCTTTTTCAACATGAATGGAATCAACCACATTTACACCTCCACACCCAACATTGAAAAACATTGATTCTCCTATACATTTGCCAAAGGCAAAATCTAGAGCTCCATGACCGACGATTCTATGCAAAGAATCTTCATCGCCATCATGGGCATGCCGTAAGTACCTTATTATTACTTTTTCTAATGATGTAACGAATAGGCGTGACAACATGAGGATGACAATCAAACCAACCATCTTACAACTTTCAATCAAGGAAAAAACTTTGACCATCAACAGTTTTGGGATTGGATCAGCACAATTACAAGTCGTCGCCATACATTTAAATCATTTTGTCATCATGAAGGAACGACAGCACATCTCAAGAGATTTGTTACAAGATACTTTGAACGTTTAAATGGAAGAGTACAGGCAGAAGAACATTATGCGATGGATGCAACATTTTAATGATGCCGCAAGAGGAGTGTGGATTGAATTATACTTTTAGACTCATTGGTGTAAATACTATGAGGCAACCATGACCGTTGACTTTTGATTTTTAATGTCAAAATACAGACGTCTAGCGGATACTAACTGATTCAAATCTGTACGTAATAAAATTTGCATTTATCAAAACTTCTGATTTCCATCACTCTTTCTCAACATCCGTTAATAGTGATTGTGTGTCCCCTCCAGTTATTCGTTGGACTCAATTTGTAAACTTACTTTCTAATTTTATATAACTCAACCTCTCCTTTCTGTTCCACAGAACTGTAGAAAAAGTAGGATATAGTATAAAAATGACATGTACAATTCTGTTCGTCGAAAAAAACAACAATACAACAATATGAAGTACACAAAAGAAACAACAAGAACAGAATGGATAAAGAAACCAGCTGACCAGACCAAACAAATCAAGTCAAACATTGACCTTAATAATGTCGTGGCAGGAACAAGAAGGAGAAAGGATTACAACTATGCCGACACGCTATTTAATGGGAATGTGAACAAACCTGTACAAAGACTAAAAGGCAAAAGACTTTCAAAGAACAGACTTGAAACAAGATTAAAAGCTACAATATGAGCTGCTGTTCAACACGCATATATCATAATAAATGTTTTATATAAAACCATTCTCAGCTTTTTAGAGTTTAAAAATGCGCGCAATTTCGAATAAGTCTGACATTACATATCTTGTAGCACCAATAGAACCTCTAGAATTCAAGTCGCGTTAGAACAGGAATTGATTACTCCAACTACTTCATTAGCGAAGTATTTTCTACAAACAGCAATGTTCTTGGAAATTAAACGTAATGTATATACTCTCGTCGACCAACCAAATATAATCCAATGCGTATCTCTACATGTGGTCTTATTAAATGATGCTTGTTGTTCTTCAATACGTCTTGTTCTTAAATATCTTGAAGTTGATGGCTAATCAAATATGTCCTACTTGCAGCATAAAAGGTATCATGAACTCAAAAGTAGTGTGTAGTCATCCATAGGAATCATCTATTGATGATTAAATGGATTATCTAATCTTCCCTACAGACGGCCAAGTTAAAATTGTTAATTATCGTTATGCGAAAGGTATGTCTTTGAGAGGATTTCTAAAGTTGTCAATTCTGTTGTCAAAAATTCAAACTTCCGGAAGTTTATTTGCTCTTTAGTGTTTTTCTATACTTCTCAAAGTTCCGATCTTTTTTCATGAGACTATCCACCACTATCGATTTCCTTATTCTGCAAGTAACAAACACATGTTTTATTCTTTGTGTCAAACTCAAAATTGACATGTCGAAAAGTCAAAGTTGTCATTGTAATGCGAGGGAAAAAAATCCGTTACATGCTCGTCAAATTTCATAATTTTCTTCTATTTCGAACTCTATAAATTGGACAACTTCAAAAAACAAAAACACAAACAGAAAAGCAAAAACAAAAACACAACACCACTGCATGAACCAAATCCATACGGATAAGCTACGACTATCACATGGACCTTCATCTGGTACCGTATCTTGGAAGTACTTATCCACAGCTGCTGCCAAGAGATGAAGAAGGTAAGAAGACACTTTCATCAGTTTCCACTAACCTCACATTAGAAAACAAATCCATCTTCCATCCAGGCACGGTTGCTATGACCAAACAGAAAACGTTAAGAAACCATAGTTTCATACGATCCTACGATATGGGTTCTGCCCCTTTCAGCTTGTACCATAGGTTAACACTGTTAATCCACGGAACATGAAGAAACGGCGACCGTCACAGTAAAACTGTGATACATATATCATTCAAAGGTTATGGGTTCCGCTCCTTCAGCTTGTATCATAGGTTACTCTGTTGATCTATAGTACATAATGAAACAGCAACCATCACAACAAAGTGTGACACATATAACCAGTAGGAAGCAACTAAAATACAATCAGACTCAAACAAACAGAAACTGACCAGTGGTTTACAATCATCAAGACCCACGCCATCCCAACTTCCAAGCGTAAACACTTCGACCTACTTTCGCAACCAGTAATCAACGCTACAAGATCAACAACACAAGATTATCGACCTCCGATTATACACAGCCACAGCAACTTAGGAATGATCAAACAACATTACATACGAATAATCACATCGCTTCAACTACGAATGAATTTTGGTCAAAGTTTCGTAACAACATATCATCATTCGCAACTTCATCAGCAACGGACATAGAGCCCATGTTTCAACCAACACATCAGAGATCAAAACATCCACCGTTACCAAGACGAATATACACATCTAACAGGCGCCGCTCAACTCCTATTGTAACATCATCGTTTGTCATGTTACTAGAACACAACCAGATAGAGTTATACGACATCGAATCAAAAGATCATCATGAAGTTGGGCGGCATACAAGTATTACACAGTAGAAGAGCAAAAAAGTAGAAAAAAAATAGAAGGAGAGAGCTAGCACCGACACATTACTTGTAAGTGATTTATCATGGCAGCTTAACTAACTTCTTTTATAGACAGCATCCAGTTACTAGCACCAGCAACACCTTCAACATCACTAGAGCGATATGGAACATCAACAATCACAAATACATCTATTATAACACATAACAACACTCGAAGATACAGCAACACCAATTTCAACTTCGATGCCCACTGCAGCACCTATCAGATACAGCTACAGCAATTGACAGACAACCACCGCCTCGATATCAAAACGAACATGCCGTAACCAAACAACAGCAGTTCCATTGCTACGCAAGTATGCACCACTTCCACTTGTATGTGACTTTCTTCATGCCATGCCATTACCAACTTCTACGACAATTGCTACATCAACTCCTACATCAACACCAACACCTACATCAACACCTACTCCAACTCTCACACCAACACCTAGTTCAACACCTACTCCTATATCAACTCCTACATCAACAACCACACCTACATTAACACCTACACTAACTCCAACACCTACTATAACACCGAATCCAACACCTACTCCTACATCAACTCCTACTCCCACTCCAACGCCTACATTAACACCTATATCTACTCCTACTTCAACACCTACTCCCACACTAACTCCCACTCCAACTCCCGCACTAACTCCTACATCAATACCTATTCCAACTCCCACAATAACACCCACATCAACACCAACATCTACTCCAACATATATTAATACTCCAACACTTACTACAACACTTACTCCATCGCCCACCCCTACACCTACACCACTTATGCCGACTTTGACAATTGCCCCAACACCTAATCCAACACTAACTCCATCGCCTACCCCTACACCTACCCAAATTGCCATCCTCCAATAGGCACCCTTCTGTTGAACCATCCATTACAACCGCTTCAGCCACCGCAACTGTGCTCCTACAACCACGATTGCACCAACTGGTATAAATGCCGCACTTACCACTGCTGTAACACCTTATTTAACTGCTACAACTGCCACCCCAATCACCGCAGCACAGCATGTACAACCCACCACTACCGTTACACCGACTCCAGAACCAACAGCAACACTCCAACGCCTACGCCAACCACAACCGCTAGAGCCTAATAGAGTCAGGACCTTCCGAATTATTCGCGACACGAGGATAGTACGAGAACACGTAATACTACCGCCATACCCACAAACCACCATCGTTGAACCTACTACTACTGCATCATCTCCTGTAGTCACTATTAACGCCGGTGCAACTATAACCACAGCACTACAGAATCAATCACCCAGAACCGACCTTTACAATTGCACACCAACTCCGGAGATATGTCCGCTGTTCACAATCACACAAAATGAACCGCAACATGAACAACAATCAACATCCCACCGACAGACCAAAACACCCAGTATCAACGTAGTAGAATCGAATCGATCGGGAGATTTCACAAGGAAGGGATACCACAAGTACTTTAGAATGCACGTCAAACACGTTAGGAAGAAAATAGAGGAAAATTATGGAACAACAACCCTGACAAGAAGTAACAACAGCGCAACCTTAACACCAAAATAATGCAGCTCAGTATGTTTTCCCTGATCAAGCACAAGACACATCAACACCAACGTATGATCATTTCAACATCAGCACAACAAACACTTTCGAAAAACGACACTTTACAACAAACGCAACACCACGCCAAATTAACAAACCTCGCCACAAAATTTACAAGTTAGACTAAAATCCATCAGGTATTCACCAGCAACAAGATCAACAAGATTATCAAACTCCGCATGGCCCTGGCGAGATGGATGATTTTTTCGACATAAATGGAATCAACAACTCTTACAGCTACATTGCCTCCGACTTTTATCAAGACTGCGACCAGGACCTGCATTCACATCAAATCTTGTACTGCGTGACTCCATCTACACACCCATTCTACGTCAGAGCGAGTCATTCACATCAACCAGAATTGTCCCTTTCCAACACGCTAAGGATATTTCTTTGTGAGCATAATGGAACAAGAGATGTTATGCTATACCGACATGAAGCATCTTCAAACCCCATCGACCGTACAATTTAAATCATTTTATCACCATGAGGGAACAACGACCGAAAAGAACTACGTCATCATCTCGTTACAGCCAAGATGAGCAACTAGCGAGCAACTCAAATCGAACAACGACAATGATGGAAAGATGATCGAAATCATCTCAAACAAACAATTATTCACACACAACCAGAGCAACGAAAGATTCGGCACTTTAGCACTTACCTTTTGATAGCTCATATCCCGAGATGAAGATTTTCAAGAATAAGTTCTGATCGGATTAAATGGTGGACATCAAACCTACGAGACGGGAGATCAAATTCGTCTCGACACTCGCCAAAGCACCATAAGCTAACGATTCGATAAATTATAGGAATGGTCTCGACAACACGAAATGCATTGAAATCAATGTGGAGGATGGATCAAGTAGATCGGAACACAACAAGCTCATAGTAAAATTCAATCACAGTCGATGAAATATTTACATTCATTACAATTAAATCAACACTGTCAATCAAACAAGGCGAGACAACAAATCTAAATCATTGCAAAGGAGGAGATTATCGGTTACAAAATCACAATTTTGACAATCAACTTTGCATCAGAAAATTGAATGCTCCTCGTCAACAAAAAGTCATTATTTCCTTCTCTCAACAAGTGCCGAAACGAACAGAACTTTTGAAAACGTCGTCACCTCGTTACAATATATGCTCGAATCACAATCGATGATTACCCTCAATCATCATTTATGTACTCATTCGCACATCAAGATGAAAACTATCATAAAGTGTTTGTTCGACAAGAGAGCGATTTGATCGGCTCACATCCGGAAATTGAGATTTTCAAGAATCAGTAAGGACTCAATTGTGGTTGAATTCCGATCAAATTAATTTATCGACGAATGTTTCGCTGTCGAAGAAACCAGCTGACCAGACCAAACAAATCAAGTCAAACATTGACCTTAATAATGTTGTGACAGGGACAAGAAGGAGAAAGGATTACTACTACGCGGACACTCTATTCAACGGAAAGGTGAACAAACCTGYACAAAGACTAAAAGGCAAAAGACTCTCAAAGAACAGACTTGAAGCTAGATTGAAAGCAACAATTTGAGTTAACATTACTGTATCATAATAAATAAAGTTTTGATATTCCGTGTGGAAGTTCTATTTATTCTTGATGCATTATCTTTTGGATGTTTTTCTTTTAAAATTCCTTTCTTTTAAAATTCTTGAATGTTCGGTGGGAATGTGCCCCCATTCTCTTTGGTATAGGTCCATCCTCTTGGTCCGGTTCTAAAGTACTTAAAAATGACGAATAAAACAAATTTGTCGTTCGTATTGTGACGTCGTCCCCTGCAAATCCTTAACAAATGTGTTGCATGGAAATTAATGAAAGAATAAATTTACAATTGTTTATTGCTTTGACACTACCAATGTAATCTGTGGTTGCAGTAGCCTCCATAATTGTTTTCTAGATACTTTTGATGGTAATCTTCTCCAATAAAGAACGCACTAGCCTTCTCGAATGTAGTGACGATGGGTTTGTTTATTTTTAGCTGAATTCTATCCTTTACTTGACCCGCAATTTTCAACTGGTCCTCGTTATAGTAGAACAGAGCCGATCTTGTTCGTTATAAAAAGATTTTCAAACAGAATCAACACTCTTTTTAAACAACAAACACTAGAAACACAAACGCAACCTACACACTACATTATGTCTTTCGTACTTATACCGATAAAAACTACCTGATTTTGATCATTAGTCGAAGATAAGCAATGACATCACCTCGTTGCAATCGATAATTACCCTCAACAATCATTATGTACTCGATGAAATGAAGACATTAAAGGTAGAGAAATGATCTAGTCAAGATCAGAAAAAGGTTAATTAAAACTATAAACTGCCTCGTCAAGTAGCGAGAAGAGGTATGTGGAAGAAGAAAGATGTTCCGCAAAGTATGTTTGCAAAAGAAAATGTCACCAACGAATGTTTTTATAGTAAGGCATGTAATGAACCTGACGAAGTTTTCATGAAGTTCTGACTTTACAGCATACCTGTATTTAATGAAGATTACGAGACACCAATCCTCACAACGTTGTCCACACAACATACTTCACTAACATCGACGCTCACAACAAGTTAATTACATTAACGCATCACAATCGTTACTTATTTAAATCACCCGATCAATAATCCTTTTTCAAGCATCTCCACGACTAGAAAGTACAACCACGGTCACATCAAGTACATTTTCAACACATACCCAACCAATCCCCATCAACATTCAACGAGGACATACACTTACATCAAACCTTACCAATCCACAAACATTCTACGTTGGAGCGTGTCAAACTATCCTGCATATTCTAACATCACACTACGGAAGGTTTCTTTGTAATTATGGACAACCAAGAGATGATGGTTAATCAGAGTCGTTTAGAGAATGCATGTTGAGTAAAAATCTCTCGATGGAGATGATGACCAGAGCAATACTATTAAATGCCGTAAGTAGACAATTTGCATTCTTTCTAATGTAACGATAGTTTGATTGAGAACAAAACACACATCTAAAGAGGTTCATTACAAAATACTTTGAAAGTTTGAATGGACAAGTACAACATTACGCGACATCGTTATAATAATACCGAAAGAGGAGTGTGGATTAAATCGTACTTTTAGACTCATTGTAAAGATGGACATCAGCGGAGACTAACTTGTCCTAACTGATCCTAATCTGTATGTAATAAAATTTACATTTATCGAAACTGCTGATTTCCATCATTCTTTCTCAACATCCGAAACATTTCTTGATTGCAATTGGAGGGGCTCTTGATCTTATCTTGATGAGAACTATAGAAAAAGTAGGAAGGAGAATAGTATAAAAATAGGCACTATTTAATGGGAATGTGAACAAACCTGTACAAAGGACTTAAAGGCAAAAGAACAGACTTGAAACAAGATTAAAAGTTACAATATGAGCTGCTGTTCAACACGTTCCTTCAGCTTGTATCATAGGTTACTCTGTTTATCTATAGTACATAATGAAACAGCAACCATCACAACAAAGTGTGACACATATAACCAGTAGGAAGCAACTAAAATACAATCAGACTCAAACAAACAGAAACTGACCAGTGGTCTTACATCCTCAAGATCCACGCACGCCATCATAGCTTCCAAGCGTAAACACTTCGACCTTCTTTCGCAGCCAGTAACCAACGCTACAAGATCAACAACACAACATTATCGACCTCCAATAATACACAGCCACAGCAACTTAGGAATGATCAAACAACATTACATACGAATAATCACATCATCACAACCACCATCCATCTACAAGTCAACCGCGCATACTCACATCGCTTCAAATACAAAGTTTCGTAACAACATACCATCATTCGCAACTTCGTCAGCAACGGACATACGGCCCACGTTTCAACCAGGACTTCGTGCACCAGCGATTAAAGCATCAACTATTACTAGGACGCATATGCACATCTAACAGGCGCTGCTCAACTCCTATTGTAACATCATCTTTTGTCATGTTACAAGAGTACAACCAGATAGAGTTATACAGTATGGAATTATAGGGTTGAGCGGCAACGGCATAATCAGTAGAAGAGCGAAACAGAAATGAGCGAAGAGCAAAAAAGCAGAAGAAAAAAAATAGAAGAGAGCAAGGACCACACAATACTTGTAAGTAATTCATCACGGCAGCTTAACTAACTTCTTTAGTAGACAGCATCCAGCCGCAAGCACCTTCAATATCACTAGAGCGATATGCAACATCAACATTCACAAATGTACCTATTATAACACACAACAACACCCGAAGATTCAGCAACACAAATTTCAACTTCAATACCTACTACAGCACCTATCAGATACAATTACAGCAATCGAAAGACAATTACCGCCTCGACAGCAAAACGAACGTGCCATAAACTAACAACAGCAGTTTCCAGTTGTTGCTACGCTGCTAGTATTCTTGCAGCGCCTTCACTTGTATGTGATTTCTTGAAGCCATTATCAACAAAAACTCCAACTGATACTCCAACCGCAACAGAAACACCTATTGAAAATCCAACACCTACCGTGACACCAACTGTAACACCAACAGAAACACCCACCGAGACACCAAATGCTACACCCACATCACCAATTGTCAATTTGACACCAAGACCATCAGTACCATCACCAACACCCACAGCTACTCCTACTGAGACTCAAACATTAACCGCAACTGATACACTTACCCCAACAGATACATTAACACTGAGACTCGAACCGAAACACCCACTCAGACACCGGTCCACAAAAGAAGATTTGCAGCTGCAAGTCAAAATTTTCGCCTGTTGCCACAACCAAAATCTATAAAAAAGGTTGCAACAACCATATTTCAAGCCTACTACTATACAACAAACATCAAATTTGAGTCAAGACCACGACACGTTAGAGTTGGAAGTGAAAGTATATTTAATTCTTGATTAGATCTAACAGCATAACAAGTACAATTACATTATTGTTTTCAACTTCTTTCTGCAAGGTGAACCATCTGCTCTTGGATGACTGTTGAGACGATAATCTCCTAAGAGTAGATCAACCATCTCAAAGTCCATGTTCTTCTCAGCAATAGCTAAAACTTCATTTTCATTTCTTGTTGGATCCACTCTTCCATCATTCAATAACAGTTCCACAGCGTCGTAGCAGCTGTTCTCACAAGCAACTCTCAGGCATTCATTGTTATTATACGTTGGATCAACCCTTTCGTCAGCTAAAAGATCTATTATCGTCTGTACAAGATTCATCTGACTTGCGAGTACGATTGGCTTATTATTGGGTACGCTTGGATCCACGCGTTTATCGCGCAATAGCTCATAAGCAACTTCACTATGATTGTTTGTTATAGCAATTTCTAATAATGTTGCATGCAAGTTGTCAATGCTCGGATCTACTCTAGAATCAGATAACAACTCATAAACAGTGTCAGCGCACCCAATTTTACAAGCACCTTTAAGTGCTTCATTATTCTTTGCACAAGGGTCAACTCGCTTATCAGTCAAGAGCCCCCGTACTGCCAAAAAATTACCCAATTTGCTGGCTTTTCTTATAGCATAGTTATCACAATCGCTTGGATCTACATTTTCCACTCTTAACAGATCTTCGACTTCACTTGAAATTCCGGAAAATACTTTAATAGAGCAAAGTCTTCTTATTGCATAATTATTCCAGGATGTTGGATCAAATTTGGGATCGGACTTGAACATTGTGGCAGTCCTTCCAACAGGTAAATCTCTTGAGTTGTTAATGCTCTTTATAAATACATCATTAATATCAACGCGTTGATCTGCTAAGATGAGCCATACTGTCTCTCGTTTATGTAAAAAAATTCCAAAAAGTCCGCGCAAAATTGCGCGATATCCATTAGCCGTAGGATCAACACGTCCATCGCGTAAAATCAAACTGACTATATCAACCTTATCTTCATCACAAGCAATCTCCAAAACATCCTTTTTGCATTCGGTTGGATTACATTGATTTAAAATCATTTGGAAGATTTCGTAATCTCCTTTAGCAGCCTTCTGTAATAATTTACACTTGCTTACAGCAGTGACACGAGGGTCTGATATATATCTTGAAATATTATCATAATACTCAATATCTAGACGTCCAAAACAACGTACAAAACAATTCGGATCCACACGTGGATCATATATAATCGGTTCAAACAAGGCAAGATCACCTTTAAACTTGGATAGTGATTCTGCCATTTTACAAATATTTTCAGGCGTATATACACGAGAGTCGGACAAGAACAATTGAGCCACATCAACGTTATGATTGATTAATGCTCTGATCAATAGATTATTATATATTTCTATGCAAGGGTCTGATAGATATATTCTTAATAAGTCAATGTTGTCTTGGTTCAAAATGCTGTATCTGTCAAGTACATACTCCTTCACTCCGGAATCCACACGATAATCTTTTAAAATAACCTCTG
>JAOPGA020001917.1:0-11659 GCA_026419775.2 Acrasis kona | reverse complement strand
GTTGGCATGGGCCTAGAACATAAATGAACTCGCAGCTTGCGAGTCGATTCCTCTCTAGAAATAATGGGCAGAGAGAAGCGTGATGGTCGCATACTCGGTAGTTTTTTCTCTAAAGAGCTCAGCTTTGAGAAGCTGTGAACTGCTTCAATCCCAGAGAGACAGTCAGTCATAACAGTGACATTTTGACCATCTCTGGAGCGTCTTAAAGTTTGGAGGAATCCATACAGTTCTGCTCTATAGTTGTTGGCAATGCCAGGTATTCTACTGTACTCCACCTTATCAAAGTTTTCACTATTAACTACAGCATACGCAGCAATAGTTTTGTCTTTGTTAGCGGAGCCATCTGTGTACCACGTGACAGCATTTCCATCGCTATTAATGTCATTAGTTGTGGGTCTAACAAGATTGGAGCGAGCTTCCTCTAGAAACAATGCAACTTTACCTTTGTCTGGCGAAACCAAAGTGCGAGCCACTGTCCTGTTGTAGTAATCTTTCAGGTCAACATCTAAGATATCCAAGAGCTGTTGAACATTATCAACATCAGACCAGAAAGGGTTGTTTGAAGTTGTATATTTTTGGCAGCGAGAAGACGCGAAGTCTCGGAATCTGTTGAGTGCTTGTTACAAGCGGTAAGCACATATGAAGATGCATTTTTCAGCAGTGAGTTGTCAATCATGTGCAGATTAGCGGAGTAAAGCAAATTGCACGAGTTCACCAGATAAGAGTTTACACGATTTGTGTGAGAAATTCGTGTTTTGGACATAGCTGGGTGGACATGCAACCGGTTAGCAAGCTGGATGTCAATGAATCGTTGCTTAGTGGTGGCGAAGAGATGGGGATCAGTGTTGGAATTTAAGGACTTGTGAAGCCCAACAAAAACTTCAGTTTTGATCAAGGTGGAGGGATGACCAAGCCCATATCCACACCTCTATTTGTTGGAGCAAAAAGGAACAGTCTACCCATGTTTTTTCTCCGTATCCCCGCAATGTCAATAAATAAAGAGGATACCAAACTATCTAGCTGCTGGAGTTGTGTGAAATTCCAGCAGAAACAATCTGCAGCGTAAGTTATAGTCGGAATAATAATGGTATTCACGGCCATAATGAGCTGGTTGATGGGGAGAAAGTGGTTCTTAAGCTTTTCAAATTTTTTTCTGACTTGAGAGGTGATATAGTCAATGTGGCCAGAATGAGAACCGTCAGCAGAGAAGTGAGCGCCGAGGTAGCGTATGGGTTCTTGCGGAGGAAGAGACACAATGGGTGCACCATCAATGAGTATGGATGGTGGTGTGGTTGTATTAAAACCATGGGTGTTTGAGCAGAGAAATGTTTTAGAGGCATTAATCTCTAGACCGGTACCGTTTATAGCCTCTAATAGTGCATCTATTAGCATCTGCAGATGTATGATGCTGTCTGATGCAAGCGCAACATCATCTGCATAGAGAAGAGAAGAGATACAAATGCGGTCGTCGTGAGTGAATTTGTATCCAATGTTCAAAGAGTTAATTTTATCCGCAATTGTATCAACAAAGAAGTTGAACAGGAGTGGTGATAAAATATCACCCTGTCTCACACCTCTGCAGACTTTGAATTTCTCTGTAATACCAAGACCCGTAATAACATCACTGTAGGCGTCGGAGTAAAGTCCATTGATCATATCAATAAAATCAATGGGGATACCCTTGTGACGAAGCGCCAGAAACAGTGACGACTGTGATATAGAGTCAAATGCCTTTGTAAAGTCAATGGTACAAAGGTGGAAAGGTCTGTTATGGACGTTGGCGTCGTCGAGTGCAATTAGGATAGTTTTAATCTTCATGGCACAGCATCGACTTCTCCTAAAACCACCCTGGGAGTCATTGAGGAGATGGTATTCTTCAGTGACGTTGGAGAGGCGGGTATTAAGCAATTTGGAGAAGAGCTTATATAAGGTGTTTAACAGAGTGATTTGGCGGAAGTTGTCAATCTTGTACTCTGATCCCTTTTTGTGTATGAGCCAGATGCGACCTGCTTTCCAAGATGTGGGAACCTGTTTAGAGACCATACAATCATTAAAGATTGATAGGAGGGTTTCCACAATAAGGGGTGGAGCGTATTTCCATAACTCATAGGGCACGTTATCGATTCCTGACGCTTTGTTTTTTGGAAGCGACAGGAGTGCAGATATCATCTCCTCTCTGTTGAAAGGTTTGGTGAGGTAATCACATGCTGGAAGTGGTATTTCGGAGGAAGCAGTTGCAGAACGGTAGGAGCAGTTATCAACAGCGAGACCATCCTTTTGGAAAGTATCCATATTTTTGTGGACAGATCGCAGGACGAACTTGGGATCAAAGGAGACGGCTCCAGAGTGGTCGATAAGCGCTGTGAGAGTCGGAGTCCTGGCTGTTGAATTGATGTGACGAAACCACTTCTTTCGGTTCTGAAGGAAGTTCCGGTTTCTGGTCTTTATACCATTTATGCGCCTCTCTTTAGTTTCACACTGAATGGTGGCAACTAATTCCTCAGCAGATACTTTGACATAATTGTCGGCGTCGAGAGCGAGGTCATCATCCATCTGCAGTTCACTAGTAGAGCTGTCAATATCAAACATGTTGTTTAATATTTGGTCACGTTTGCGTTGGGCAAAACGGAGTGCTTTTCTAGCTTTCCTCACATTCTTACTTTCGAATATGTCTAGTTTCGGTGGTTTGATACCAAAGACCTCTGTGGCACATTTGAGTAAGTGGTCAATGAGGTGGCTACTTCTTACTTCCACCAATAGTGATTGAGGGGCCTCATAGGCTTTGGCGAGGAGTTCATATTCATTCCATTTTTCGGTGAAACCACTGATGTCTTCTGAAATATCTGGGAAGTCAAATCTGATGAGAGGAGATGGCTTTTTTCGGACAGACGAAATTCTGGTAGAAATATCAACGGTGACTAACCGGTGGTCAGTATAAACAAATTCTTGAGAATTTGTATCATAGCGCGTGACTTCCGAGATGGTAGCTTTGGAGCCGATGAAGTAGTCAATTCTACTTTTAGCGCAAGACCTGTGGTTAATAGGATAAGTAGAACAACGATTGGATCAAAATACTGATTCGATATCGATGAGGTCGAATTTGTCCATGAAAGACAGAATTGCAGAAGAGGGACTGCGGTTTGTGTCTTCAGAGTCGCCGTGGTGGATGATATCATTCCAGTCGCCTCCAAAAATGGAAATAGATGAAGAGGTGACGCGTTTCTCCATGAAGGGTTCAAGCTTCTCAAGTAGCAATGAGGTGCAGTTGTTATGTGAGGGGTCGCCATATATGTTTGAGAGCAGTACCGGGGTGGACGGATTGGCTCTTGTGCGGAGTTCCACCACTAGAAGACGCGGGACCTCTATAAGAACACGGTAGTTGGCAATAATATCTTTGGAGATAATAATGAACGTGCCACTTCGCTTGTTAGTGTCATCGGCGCAGTGGAGGAATATCTTGTTATTGTTAAGGAAGTAACTAGATATTAGTGATGGAGCGGGGCTGCTGGAACAAAATCCTAGGTCCTGTCCGATAAGGATGTTGATGTTAAAACGGACCATGAGGTTGTTCACAAATCTAAACTTGCTKAGGAGACTGCATGTATTGAGTTGAGCAATACGAAGTTTAGCAGACAGTCTAAGGTGGCGGGACTTCTTGTACTTCATTTGTAGAAGTGGGTTTCACGCCTACCGCGTGAGTAGTTAGAGACGCGACGAGGGTAAAGGTCACATTCAGAGTCGGACTCGTTGGCGCAGGAGTGTCTGTCTTCAAAGACAATTTGTTTGTTGTAGTTGTTGTCGCGCCAGCGTTTGGGTGGAGGAGAGCGTATAGAGTTGTTCAGCGATCTGGATAGTGATGCCATATCCTCACGGAAAGAGCCAATAGCGGAGACAACATCCGCTAGTGAGGCTTCTAGAGATCTATTGACCTCTGACGAATATCCAGTAGAGCGAATTGGTGTGGCAGGATCCAATAATTGTTGTGCTGGTTCCAACAAGGTTACAGGTGGGGTAGGAAGAGTGGCCTGGTTAGATACAACTGTGTCGAAGGTGCGCTCAATTTGAGCGCTTCCAGAAGAGGCCGCGGTGGCAGGTGGGGGTACCACAGCATTCTTGTCCTTCTCGCTGCTATTGTTGTTGTTGCTCTTCTTGCTCTTCTTATCGTTAGTTTGGCCGATGGTATCGTTACTCTGTTTTAAGGCCTTATCACTCTCGTTCTGTGCAAACGCCACAACGGCGGCCATTTTTCTTCTTGGCAACTACTTCAGTAAAACCGTCGTCCACTAAGGGTTGGATAGTAGGCTTTATAGTTTTCGGGGCTACACGAGGTGTACAAACGCCAGGGGCCGAAGAGGGGGTGACGGTGGCACCAATGGAGGACCAACGAGCATCAGTGGTGGCTTCATAATGGTCGTCGACACTGGAGACTTCAACAGTGAAGCCAGTCGCTTGGTGGGTGGTGGCATGGTAGGATAAGCGAACCCGGAAGCGCTTGATGGTTGCAGATTCCAGAACCGAGCGAATGCGTGAGATGGTGGTGGAGTGGGGGCAGGCGAAGGACATTTTGAAAATGTGCTTTCCATGAGAGGCCGGGTTGAAAGTGAGCTCCGAATGCGCAGGTTTGTTTGAGTGTACAAAATCAGCAAGGGCTGATTTGGATGATTCGGAAGCGGTACCGTTAGAAGTGTACACCATGAGGTACCTGTGGGATTTGTTGTGGCGGGATGCAACGAATTCGCGTGCATCGATAATGCCGGAGTTGATGTTGACAGAATCCATGAGGAGACCTGCGAAATGATTCTCCTTCTTGCCGTCAACTGCGGTTAAAGGACCGCGGATATCTGAAAAGTAAAAACAATTTCTGAAAAATAAAAAACTATCTGAAAAATAAAAAACCGAGATATCTCACTCAGAAATGACTGTCGCTCAATACTTCAAAAACGAATCATGCTCTACTCATCAAGGGCTACACAATGATGTAACTTTCGGTTTTTCGGGAATCTGTCACATTAGATTAAATGTAGTGACTTCATGTACAAAAGATTTAATTAATCTACTGTAAACAATATGAGCTTTGAGAATGTTTTTTATTGCATTTGCCTCTTAATGCACGCTTTTCAATACTCCAATTAGTGTTCTTGATTGCATCAACCATTCCATTCATCCTGCATGCTTGCAAAACATACTCGCTTCTGTCGAGGTATCTTTTATAAAGTCAACCAATAAAAATCGGCGTGTGTTACTCAATATCCAATGTAGTGCTTTGATGCAATGACCTCGTGTGGTTGAAGGGTTCCATTATTGTCTCCTGTCTTCTGTCTCATCTGTTGTCAAGGTTTGTCATTATCTGCAGCGAGGTGCGCGACTTCAATAAGATCCGCACCGTCCGATTCTTGTTCAACAGATTGAATTTTGTAATCAAACCCTCCAAAAAGCTCTTGCCTTTGCCATTCTGCGGGTTAGATTACGTCCAGTTATCTGCACTTCTCGGTGGTTGTGTGGAGATGAAAGGCGAAGTGTTTACAATGTTTTCCTCCATCATAAGAGTAATTGGCACTGTCGCACATTTGGATAGTACTGTATAAAGTGTATGTGATGTTATCTGGGCATTCAAAATGTGATGTTCGCTTTTACATATTCTTGATTCCCAAGCGTGTAGTCCAACAACCTTGATTCTTCAAGACTTGTGGCAATAAAGGTTGGTTTTCTAAAAATAAATTAGTTTTGTCTTATAAGTAGATGGGATAATTACAGGAATCTTGAAATTAAAACATAGCGAATAAACAATGGATTGATGTCCATCCCTCATGGTTATAAGAGCATTATATAAATTGGAGGTTCCAGTCTAATGAAAGACTCGTTCATGGTAAGTAGATACACAATTGTTGACACTAATGATTGTAGACGCTCATCGGTTATGTTAGTTGAAAGGTACGCGAGTCTTGAGGCTCTCGTTATTGTGTGAAGTTTTTACAACGCGAGACAAAGTAACGCACAAGACGTTACATTCTTAACATGTACAATTTATAGAGTAAGAGTACGTATGCCTTTGACTTTTCTTCAAACGTTCCTGCCAACTTTAAAGGATTAATAAATTGGTATTTGTAACCACCTCCATTCTTCTTGTTTGATGTTTTGTGTTCCTTGTGTTGCCGTCAAACATTCGCCTGAGCGATTGGAACACTGATAATCACAGAAGGAGAAGAAAGACACAACAGATTGCATTAGACTCCTTTGAGCAATCTGACAGTGAGTCGGCACACGAGGATACATCTGAGACTTCATATGCCAATAAAAATTAGAATCGACGCCTGACGACAAACAAGAGCTGATGGGAGGGTTTGATGGTGAAATTCCCTCTGGTTAGCAAGAATCGGACGCGGATCCAATTAGAGTCGCTCACTTCGCTGCGGATTGTGGCAAAGCTTCAACAACAGACGAGAGTATGACATTACCCTTCAATCTCACATAATTGTCAGAAGGTGGAGGTCATTGCGTTGGATAATGAGGAACATGCGATAACCACAACTTTCAACCAGCATTATGATTCATTGGATGAATTTATCAAAGACATTCTCGCCAGAAGCGAGGGATAAATGAAGAATACTGATTAGAGTAAGCGTGTGTTAAGAAGTAGGTTCAATAAATAACATTCAAAGCTCATATTGTTTACAGTAGATTAATTAAATCTTTTGTACATGAAGTCACTACATTTAATCTAATGTGACAGATTCCCGAAAAACCGAAAGTTACATCATTGTGTAGCCCTTGATGAGTAGAGCATGATTCGTTTTTGAAGTATTGAGCGACAGTCATTTCTGAGTGAGATATCTCGGTTTTTTATTTTTCAGATAGTTTTTTATTTTTCAGAAATTGTTTTTACTTTTCAGATATCCGCTAAAGGACCGACATAAAATGTCGCATCACCTTTGGGGCGGAAAAGTTTGCTGAAGGGTGACCTGGTGGTCTTTGAGCGAAAGATTTCCATTGCTTCATTAACATGTTCGAATGAATGGAAGCAAATACATCCATCAAGGCAGTCGTCGCGCGAAAAGTAGGCCGTTTCGAAACCGGGGTACGATCCTGCGAGTAAAGACTCAAATTTGTTGTAAGCAACAACTTACAATATTTAATTGATCTTTGAACTCTGAATACTCGTTGAATCTTCAACAACATATTTGAGGATCAATCATATAAATACTCGGAATTCACTTTTAACACAATGCGAAATAATAATAAAAGATCGTTCTGGTCACTTACTTCTTACTTTAGTGCTCAGACCGAACTCTTCACATTTTTACGTTTTGAACCAGAAGAAGAATGGCTACACTATTAGCACTCTATGCCTTTTGGAATAGTATCGAAGATCACACATCAGTGCACGCCTGGAAAGAATTATTCCCAGAGGAGGATGAGTTAGTGAAGTTCTTCAACGATCAAGAATTAGCGCCCTTCGACCTTTGCTTCCTGTCGGATAACTATGTTATGGAAGAACTAAAGGACGTCGTAAAATTAAAGACCATTGTAAAGGTCAAACAACTGGTAGCATTTCTCAAAGAAAGAGACAAAGCTGAATACCAAGGAGACCAATACTTAGCATCGGTCAAGAAAGAAAAGTCCGAGTTCGTGGAAACCAAGAACAATGGCAAGACTTCGACGGACTACGTGAAGAAGAACAGGTTCTGGGAAAACCCACCCAAAGCCGAAGTTACAGCAGTCTCTAAATTTGTAGAGGACTTTTCAGTGTGGGCTCTTCGTAACAAGCTCACGAATAAAGAAACTTTCGACGTACTCCTTCAGTGCGTACCCAAGGACTTCGTTAAAGAATTTTTGGAACACGAAGTTGAGCTTTCAGACAAACCGTGGGAGGAAATAAGCTCATGCGTTTGCGACATTTTAGCACCAAACAGGGATCTAACCGCATACCTGCAAGATTTCCTGTCGATCGAACCATCTGTAGACGAGACAATGCAAGTCTACAACAACCGTTTCAAACAGAAGCGTAGACTGGTCCCAGACCAAACAGAACAAACCTGTGCAGACGTGTACTACGAACGTCTACCTAAAAGTTTCAAGAGCAGACTCCGTGCCCTACGTGCGTCTCCTAGCGGTGATTTTGAGCGTTTCTCCTCAGTAGAACAAGCCATGAAATTTTCGGCTCTATTGGAGGATCCATTAACATACAAGTTCAAGGTCAGCTCCACACCGTCAAGAACACCAACAAGACAAAACCATCATACACCAAGGACAACGACATCCTTAACAGTCACAGAGGTCACGAAGAAACCTCTGCCTCAATGTAACCACTGTGGATTCTTCAACCACACAGATACAGACTGCAACCTCAAGAAGAAAAACCTACCGGCAGTCCCAAGAGAGAAATGGCCAAAGAATCTGGAAGAACAGTACAGAATTCTTAAACAGAGGAAAGAACAACGCTTACATACTTCCAACATAAAGCGTTTAGTAGCGGAGGCCCAATACGAGAACACTCAAGTTATGACATCACCTGAAATGAAAAGGGAGGTGTTCAACATTTTTACATCCGAAGACGACAATACACCAGTGTCTAGGATTTCTCATATTGAGTCCAACCCACTAGAGGCCCGCTTACCTACACCTCTAAAGAAGCCAACAATCGCCGCACAAATCAACGAAATGCAGTTTAATGCTGAACTCGACTCAGATGCGGACAATTGTTTCATCACTGAAGGCGCTTTGAAGCTTCTTCCAACATCATCCTACGTCCTCAGCCAACACGATGCTCGAGTCAAACCAGCAGAGTCAGACGTAAGACTTCGCAACATTGTTCTATTAAATGTTGTGGTCGACAAGAAGAAAGTTGCTTTCCCGTTTGGCATTCTAAAAGATTCTACTCCGGTAATCATTTTTGGTTGGGACCTTATCAACTTGCTGCAATTGAACATTCCATTTGCGCCGGCAGAGGAGTTCAAACAATTAAACAACCAGTATGTTGTCGAAGACGTAGACAACATGATTGAAGAAGAAAAGAAGAAAGAGTCCGACGGTATAGAGTATCACCCTCAACATGCGGAACTCATGAAAAAGATTCAACATGCTATCGATGAGAATCTTAAGACCAAGGACCGACATAGCACTATTGGGGAGATTGCTATACATTTCGAAGACCCCTCAGACAGAGCTAAAGGCTCTTACAAAGCACAGTTCAGACTTAGCGATCGAGATGAAGAACTCATCGCTAAGGATGTCGAAACATGACTATCAGAGTCAATCATCGAAAAACACGACGATCTTGCCGAACCAGAGAAAGACCATTTAGGTATTCCGGTGGGATTGTTCAATTCACGGGTTTTTAATATTTTTTCCGGAAGCAAGAATAGATCCATTCACGACTTTATTCACATCAACGAGAAAACATGCGACGACACCAATGACGTCCCTTCAACAGATTACGGATTCTCGGTTATTGCAAAGAAAGGAGCGACGATTTATTCGAAACTTGACCTACGTTCGGCTTACCTACAAATCTTACTTCGACACAGCGACAGAGCCATAACAGCATTCACATTTCGTGGCGTTCGCTATAGATTTATTACAGCCGCTCTTGGGTTAAAACACATACCAAGCATCTTTCAACGATTAATTCGTTCGTTGTTACAAGCACATGGATGCAGTGAATTTACTCATAACCACATTGACGACGTAATTGTTCACAGCCTATCGTTGGAAGAACACGTAGAACATTGCATTAAAGTTTTGAATGCATTCACATCAGTCTCTTTGACCATTGCTCCCAAGAAATGTTTTTTCTTCATGACTAAAGTACCTTACCTAGGGTATTTTCTTGAGGTGGGAGGATTCCGTCCAAACAACATCAAACTCTGCAACATGCTAGAATGGCCAAGACCAGATACCCGTAAGAAGATTCAGAGATTTTTGGGTACAGTTAACTTTTTCCGAAAGTTTGTTCCCAACATATCAAACAAACTGAAGCCGCTCTTATCGGTTAGGGAAGAAAAATTCGATTGGACAGATGAAATGGAGAAATCATACCAAGAACTCTACTATCATTTGGTAGCAAAAGGTCCTTTCCTACATTTCCCGGTCAAAGATGTGAAACTAGAACTCGCAACAGATGCATCAGATTACGCCATCGGTGCCGCATTGTACCAAACCATCAATGATGAGCGGCATTACCTAGGGTTCCATTCACGAGTACTTCAGGGCGCAGAAAAGAACTACACTATCGTAAAGAAAGAGCTTCTGTCAGTAGTTTTTCATACTGAATACTACAGTCATTACCTTCTTGGTAGAAGATTTAATCTATGGGTTGACAACGAAGCAATTGTGTACATGTTCAAAATCAAGGATAATCCGAATCGCGAGAAAGCATTGACTAATTGGTTGGTTAAATTAGTACGATTCCAGTTTGATGCCTTTCATTTAAAAGGAGCCTTGAACAGACTACCAGATCTTATGTCAAGAATCAACATGATTGAGGTCACCAACGGTAAATCAATGTCTGATGATGAGGTTAACAAGATTATCGAAGAAGCACATTCACGTGGACACTTTGGTGCAAGTATCATGTGCAGCCACATCACTATCTCAAGACAAATCGAAGGCATACCAAACCTGTTCGACCGTTGCTTAAGTTACTGCAAGAAATGTAACGTGTGTCGACTAATGAACAATTACCGCGTCGGTTACAGTCCAATTGCCCCTCCAAAATCTCTATCAACTGGTAGAAAAATACACAGTGATATTTTTAAAATGAGATTAAGCAGAAGAGGTTACGAATACGTTCTTGTATTAGTTGACGACTTTTCCAGATTCACTTGGTTAAAACCAATACCTGCACGAGACAGTGATAACGCAGCCCGTTATGTTCTAGAAGTATTTTCGTCCTTCGGTTTCCCTCGTGATTTCAAAACCGATAATGGGGGAGAATTTGTGAGCGATTTAACAAAATCTATCGAAAAAGCTGCAGGAATCAAACACAACGAAATTGTTCCATACAATCACCACGCCAACGGTCTTGTTGAGATTGTTAACAGAACCGCAAGGAACACAATTTTAAAGAAATGTCTGGAGGCTACAAACGATACTTTTGATTGGGATCTATTCGTTGCGCCAGCAATGTTAGACATTAATTCAAAAATTCACCCCAACACCAAATCATCGCCATTCGCACTCATGTTTGGCAGGCCACCTTTTTTTACAGGGGGAGAGGATAACTCGATTGAGTTATCAGATGAAGAAGCAGTTACCCGTGTTAAACAATTCTGGAATACATTCAAACGAGAAGTCGTACCTCATGTCATGACAATCAAGAAAGGATTACACAAGAAGTCCAAGTACAGAAGAAAAATTAGTCAGTACAATGTCGGTGATCATGTCATGTGGAGTATACCAGAACTCAATGATAAATCTGTTCCTAGATTTACTGGACCATTCGTCGTATCACAAGTTCTAGAGAACAACCAATATGAAATCAAAGGTAAGAAATATGCATTTAACGCTCCAGCGAATTTCCTGAAGAAAATTGAATTGAAGCAAGGAGAAGAACTGCTGGATGAAGATAAAGAAGAAGAAGAGATTGAGCTAGACGAAGGTATAGATTATGTTAGAGATGAAGACTATGTACCAAGTGACGACAGCTCAGACGAAGACGAAA
>JAOPGA020001916.1:0-22591 GCA_026419775.2 Acrasis kona | reverse complement strand
AACAGATTAATGATTTGTGAACTCATTCCGCCGTTATTTGTAACAACAGTATGCCGAATTTTGGATACCGTTCTTGTTGTTTGTGCATTGTCGGTTTCGTAGATGCTCGCTCTTGTTGGTTCTAACGGAAAGTCGACAAGTAATGTATTGTTCTCAGGTTCACGTATCGGCATTTGTTCTGATTGAGTCGGACACATTGGCAATTGTTGTTTCGCTTTTGTTTCTCTTTGTGCTTTGCTTAGTGCTGAATCGCATACTTTGCAAAGATAATGTCCAACCTTACCATTGCTGAATGGCAGGTATGATTTTCGCATCGACGGAAAGATGTTTCCTATTTTTTTAATTCGCTTTTCACAGTGGCTACATGTGTAATAGTATGACTTGTCTTTTTCTCCAACAGTGTAGAACTTGCTACTTCCATCACGATATAGTACACATGTTCGTATCATCTCGAAATATTTTTTTACAACGTATGATCAATACAAGTCATGTTCCATTTATTTCCATGACTCAATATTTGCAGCATAGAGTATGGATACTATGATCATAACAATAAGCTTGAAACTGGTGAGCAGGAAGGAGGAGGAATAAGTTATTTCCACAAAGACAGTTAATTACAAGTACAAATAATTTTTTATTGAGGTTAAGCAGTTGTTCTCCAACTCCCAGTCTCAGTCTTTCTCTCATTCTCTTGGACATATAGGCAGTACACCTCCCCAGTCTCTTCTCTGATCTTAAGGGTGATCTTGAGATATCTACACCGTACTACTCCAGAGTAACGACCATATGCATCTCCCAACTCCATGATATACCACATTGGTAGAACTGTTTGTTTGAGTACAGGAACATTTGGAAACTCGTATGAGAATACTCTCTCTGGCTCTTTTACCCCACAAACCTCTGGACATCTAACAGAGTGAGTTCTCTGTACGCCTGGTTGTTGCCCAAAGAATTCATCGAATGGAAAAAAGTCACATTGACCAAGCTCGAGTCGACCTTTACATCCTGCTGCATCAATGTTGCTCTTCCTCTTTCCTGGTCCTAACCTTCTTTTTAACTTGTTGGCAGCAAAGATAGACCATTTACACAATTCGTATCTTAATTTTCCTTTCACATCATCAGACAATGGCAACTTGTCAAGTGGGACAATTTTTGTTGGGCGTTGAGCAATTTCCTTCTTTTTCTCCTCAAGCTGGTTCAAGAATTCGTAGTATTCGTCGTCATATTCTAGATTGCTCATGTTATTGTTATGTGTTGTTTTGTTGCATTGTTCTCCAACTTGACAGATTCTTAAAAGGTCTAGAAGAAAAACCGCAGTTTATTTTTAAAATACAAAATTGGTTACCGTTTCAAAATAGGATGCAGTTTATGCCTTTTAGTTCGGAGTATCGGTATACTCAAAATTTTGAACTCCGCGAAATTCAGTCCCTTGGGCACGTGTTGAAATCAGCAAATACACTTTGTTTATCAACCGATGCTTGGACAAATCTGTCTAATTTACCCTTTCTTGGAATTGTTGTGCACTGGATAGACAACGAGTTCAATTATCAAGAGCGCGTGCTTGACTTTGCTCAACTCATTAGTAAGCATTCTGGTGAGAACATGGCCAATGTTATTGCAAAAAGTCTTAAGCATTTTGGTGTAAAGAGCAAATAATTTATTTTCCATCATAGGAGACAATGCAGGAAACAACCTTACACTTGCCTCAGAGATTGAGAAACTTATTCTTCAGTTTATAAAGGATTGTTTCATTTGTTGTTTGGCACATGTTATCAATTTATGTGTACAAACCATCCTTGTTCAGTTACGTTCAGGATCAATTAATTACCTTTTTACTAACAAGACTGTATTAGACAAAATGCAGCATTGCAATTTATTGCAATCATATACAACTTTCCCGTTACACCAAATTAGTCCTATGGAAATATAATAAGACGCTGAGGATTATAACAAAAATGCCTTCATAGACAACACCAGACAATATTTCTCAACCACCCTCCCCACCTCTAGAACAAACGCATTGATGCTGCGCATCAATGTCCAGAATATATTCCGGTGGTTCAACTATCAATGCACCACATATCCCTCTCCAAGAGGTTTTCTTTACACATTGTTTGCCTTCACAGGAATAGTGTAACAGGAAACCCTAACCCCAACCTTTATATATTTAAATAAAATTTACCTTTTATAATGTTAAACATCCTTTGGAGGTGAGCCTCTAATCTGGTCCAATGTTCAATGACCGCCTGTACCAGTCTGTCTTTAACAAAGGCCCTAACAGATAGAGCATATCCTGAAAATTTCTTTGCAGTGTTTTCCACCACAATTCCATTACCAGCTAACCCAATTTCTAGAGAACTTCCCTAGTTGAAACTGCCCATAACCTTTCCATATTGGGTGATGGCCGGAACCTCTATGATGATTGGTTCTAAGGTATTGGCAACATCAAACTTCTTGCCAAATCGGAAGGTTTCCACAATGATACCATGGGCTGAAAGTTTTGTGAAAAGTTAGAAAATATCTAATTTTTTGTCAACCGGGGTTTATTGGATGGAAATGGTCTCCTCGGAAACGGAACCCTTAAATGGTAGTATGATATCACTCTTCTTGGCACCGGACAATGCTTTAATGGCAATTTTTTTTGTTTTAAAGAAGATAGTCACCATTGGGGTTCTACACTAACTGAAATTCCTGTGACTCCTGCGCTAACTTCTAGTGGCATGATCTTGGCGAATTCTTCATATGGAGCAGATAGTTTACACTCATTGTCGAAAACAAAGGACTTGAATACAACCTTCAACGCTGCCTCTAAGTTACGTTCAGCTTTGCTGTTCTTGAGATTGTGGAAGGGGTGTGACATGGTAGAATGATCAGATTGTTTTGATTAGTAAAAAAGTTGGGCATATGAAATTCTTTAAATATTCGTGGATTGGTAATGATAACCGTTGGCGGTTATTCGGTAGAATTGTAAGAGATAAGGCGCGTCCTTGAAAAGATGAAATTACCCAATAAACACAAGATTTTACAAAGTCTGTTGAAGAACTGATCTAATCTAGCCCGAAGTAGCGACAGAGCGGGGCGGCTAGCTAATTTAGTATTCCATATGAGATTGGAGAGACCATGGTGTGGTCTGTCATCAGAAAGGTCGTATTTGATTTTACTTTTTAATGTCTTTCTCATATGGTTGTAATCATGTTGGCGAAGTAGGTTGGGGAAATTAGGGTTGATGAAGTGATCTTTGTGCAGGAGGAGGATTGATGGTCCATGGGCTTTAATGATTGTTTTGGTCACTGTAATAAGAGTACCATAGTTTCTACCAATATTTGCAAGAGTATCCGCAAGGCAGTTGTCTCGGTCTCCATTATGTCCTCAAACCCAATGGAGGTTGATTGTTAATCCTCTATTATTTGCTAGCCACCAGAAGGTTTTCGCAAGATGTCTTGTTACCTTGGTTTCTGGGTTCATCTCCGCTGCAGTGCTGTTATCAATGTACATATTAGCTGTTGAGTTCATTGGAAGCTTTCAGTACCACAATTACACCTAACATTTCGGCTTCTGTAGAGCTTCTACATATTGGTAATTGAAAACCCTGTAAGTAGACAATTTTATTGTTAGTTGTGTCAGTGACCACAAATCCTGCTCCTGCCGGTAGAATCTTGTTAACAAAAGATCCATCGACCGATATTTTATATTTGGTATTGATGAATGGAACATTTGATTGGAGGCCAATGTCACTAATTATCTCACAAGAAGGTAAATATAATGTGAAGTTCTTTACAGGATTATATCTAACTAGTGTGAGGTTTAATGTCTTCATGGTGTGTAGGCATGAGAGTAGGGGTTATGTGAGAATTGATTACCATTCATAGCCTCATTTGATCTTTTCAACATGGTAAAGTGCCAAAGTAGATGAAGCGGCGGGAATGCAAGGGCTATTTAATGTTTTGATTAGATTTCTAATTCTCGACACAGTGCAAATAACCTATGCTGAGTCCATTCTTAATCCACCCACTGACCGTGGGTCTTGTATGAGGTAAGTTGGACATGTAGGTGTAAGAGACAACATACATGGAGATTGAATGATGAATCCATACACTCTAGACTCTTTTTTGTCACATTGCCTAAACTGGTGAAATAGCGAATGACACTACCTTTTAGCGTACTCAGCATTGACAGGGTTTGAGAAGGGTGGAGGTATTTGGCAGACAGAGCAGGTAGCATAACGTTAAATCTTGATCGAACCCTGTTACATGTGGGGAACGATGATGGGAAATAAGAGAAAATAATACCCAGATACTTCCATGGACTCTTGATATCATTGTGTATCGTGAATTCTCTATATGGTGTAATGTCTGCGGAGGGTTGTTTGTTGTTGTATACATATGAGATCAGTATGCTTTTTTGTTCATTGATCTTGAGACATAGTGGCTTGCTGTAGATGTCAACAGTTTTTAAGGAGGCAGAGCATCCCGCTAGAGAATTATTTGCAATACCAAAATCATCAACAAAACCAAGGACCGGGATGGATGAAACCTTTGGGATCTTATAGCCATTCATCTCCAAAATTAAGGCTTTGACAATGATTTCCGTGTATAGATTGAAGATGGTTGGACTGAGTGGATCACCTTGTGGTACTCCTCAAAGTATATTAATACATTCAGTGAGACCATATGCTGTCTGCACCCAACACGTTTGATTTTTGTATACCCGGATGATGATATCCATTACTTTCTTTGGTATTCCAAGCAACAAAAGTAGTTCAAACAATCTTTCATGTGTCACACTTCCATAAGCATCGGAGAAATCAATTAAGGATATGTATAGATCAGATTTGCGAGCTTTTGAATCAGTCATCATATTTAGCATTGTTGTGGTAAGTTCCGCACAAGATCCACCAGGTACAAACCCTCTCTGTAGTGACGATATGGTATTGGACGCCATTAATGCTTTCATAAATTGTTTGTTGATGATGGCAAGGGTAATGCGGTATAGAACTGGAAGGATTGCAATTGGGCGGAACTTGGATACATTAACAAATCATTTGGATCAGACGTCTTAGGTATTAATGAAATGTATGCTTCTTTTAACAAATCAGGAATGTGATTCTCACCACGAAGTATTCTTGTAAAGATTGAAGGCATTTGTTCATAAAGTTCATGTTCAGTCTTCTTTAGATTCAGAAGCATTTTTCCATCAACACTGTCAATGCTGGGTGTTTGAGATGTAGATTGAAGCGCATCTTCGTATTTGGTTAGTGATATGTCTGAGAAGTATGCATTGGTGGTGTCATTGGACCATGGTGTTGACGTCTTTTGGATTATATCGATGATTTGTTGAGGAAGGGGTGGAATGGAATCTGGTGCAGCGTATCTCTTGCTAAAGGATTGGACAATGTGGTCATGGATGACCGCACCATCTCTCGAGACTGCCCCATTGATATCAAGTTCTGATATAAGGTATGAGGGTCTATCCTTTCAGTAAGGACCAGGCCTTCTTCATCGATGCGTCTTGGAGCATTTGTTCCATCTCGTTCATGGAGCTCATGCATTAGTGTATTTTGTAGGCAATGAGTTGACGTTCCACTTTTCTGGCTAGTGATCGAATGTCTTTGGGGTTGCGATTTTCATTGGAAAGGAAGGGAATATTGAGTAAAGAGCATTTGTGTCGGAGTTGGGCCATGAGTGAGGTAGCATGTTTCTTGTCCAATAATGATAATGTCAACACTTTCCTTTTTATATTATGGGCATAATTGATTCTTTGGATCGAATGCATGATTTCGTCAGATTGGAAGGGTAATTTCTTGGTAGATTTGGAGTTGGTGGTATTTTTGTTTTGTATAGTGTTAATTGCTGTACCGAAAACGTTGTGTACATCTGAGAGGGAGGTTGATGGTGTAATGTTGAGATTATCGGAGATTTTTTTAGAAAACAGGGATAAGCCTGAAAGTTTATTGGTAGATACCCAAACTTTTTGATTTTTGGTTTTTTCTTGAGTAATTATGCTTAGGTTGCTTAAATATTCGTATCGGGAATATTAAAAATGACCCTCATTGACTCAAAGCTGAAATTGAAAAGCTATGGACGAAAACTCCGAATAGGGGGTTTATGTGAGCCAGTACAAAATTATTAAGTACAAAGTACAATTTCATACTTCGTACTTCTCAAAAATAATTAATTCTACAAGTACAACACAAATAATTAAACAAGTACAAATTTATTACTTGTACAAAGTACAAAGTACAAAACACAAAGCCAAAACGCATGAGCGTTTATAAGAAGTACAAAATCCCCCACCAGAATCGAACCCACGCCTCATAAGTACTCATGCTTGGATTTTTAGAGCTCATGTGCCACTGTAACTCACAAACAATGCGAATGTATGAATGACGACTGTTGATGTCTTTGTTAATTCCATGATCTCGGCATCCGAATTTGAGAATTTGTTGATGTTGCGAATGTATGAATAACGGCTGTTGGTGTCGTTGTTGATTCCATGATCTCTGCATCTGAACTTGTGGCTGTGCAAAACGCTTGAGCGTTTATAAGAAGTACAAAATCCCCCACCGGAATCGATCCCACGACTCAAACAACAAAGTTGAAACATGTCCGTCAAAGTATAAGTCCTCGGAATTTCAATCCTTGATGTGGCTGTGTCGTAATACTAACATATCACGCAAATGCAAGAGTAGTAGGTTGCTGTTGTAATTTCATAATCCCAACATTTAAACATGTGACAACGTGATATCTGTGTTTGTAGCAGCGCAATAATGTTAACATGTGATGGAAATGTGAGAATAGAAGTTTGCTGTTTATGTTGTGTTTGATTTCGTAATCTCGACATCCAAATAATGTGCTTGCAACGACGTGATAATGTTAACATGTGATGGAAATGTCAGAGTAAAAGGTTGCTGTTAATGTTGTGTTCGATTTCACAACCTCGACATTGAAACGTTTGGAAATGTAATTGTAGCAAAGTGATTGKCTCAAAAAGTTGTTGTAGTTGAGTACCTCTGGATTCGAGAGTATTCGTGTTACTGAAGTGTATAATGTTGATGTTGTTTTCCAACGTAGGCACTCTAGTAATGGACTGTGCGCTCTAATAGTCATTACAATTGATTATATTTNTACGGGGGCTGGCACATCTACCGACGATGAACGATTGCCGAAGAATAAAGTCTCTCTCACATTCTCTCACACTAGCATGATCTTGTTTTTTTCACAAAATTTTTGAAATAAAAAAATTCTCAATAGCCAATTGCAAGACAGTCAACCTCCCTTTACAATTGCAATAGATAACCAACATAATAAGCGGAAACAATATAAGAACAACGAAGGGACAATGATTTTAGAACGATGTTTTATTGAGATGAGCGAAGCCATCGCAATAAAAAAGATGTGAGGAAATCATTGTCCCTTCGTTGTTCTTATATTGTTGGAGCGTAAATTGATCAAATAAATAGTTATACAACAACAGTTTAAATACTAACAAATAAATTCAATAATGTTTTTATTTCATTTTTGAAATAAGTCGCTTTTATCAAACTCCAAATGTTCTCGTTTACATCTCTTAGACTGCCGTTTTGGCATAGGTGCCCAAAATTTTCTTTGGTTTCGATCAACTTTCTATATACTGCTGGGTGTGAATGCTGCGGCTGCGTCTGTGAATGTTGAAAGGACTTGATTTGAAGACAACATGCCAATGATGAGCGAAAAATACTACCAACTAGTATTCTTCGGGGCAGGGTCATTGTCTCAAGATCTTCGTCCTCTTCGCCCTCTTGCGCCTCTTTGTCCTGTTCCTCCTCTTCCTCCTCTTCCTCTTCCTCTTCATCCTCTTCTACTTCTCTTTGACTCAATATTAGGCTTGTTTTTGATCGTGAATCCTCATCGCCATTATCTGAAGATTCATTCTGAAATCCACCTGCTTCATGGAAATCATGAGATAGGTCCCTTCCATCTTCATCAAAACTGTCCTGTAAAGGATGTTGTTCTTGTGTATGAAAATCATCGAAATCAGCTGATTGTAATGATACGTTGTCATCATGATGGTTTTTTAATTGTAGAGGCGTTGATAATCTCACCTTTTTGTTTGCAGAATTATCCGCAATCGTTATCTGCGACGTCTTTCCTTTATTACTAACTCCTTGTCGCGCATCTACTCCACATTTGTTTCAGACTACTACTATTAGATGAGGCTGCTCTAGAGGACGATGATGATGATGGTGTGGACATGTTAAAAATGTTTGTAAACAACTTGTTTGTAAGATGAAGAAATATTTTATTTAAACTTCTTCTTTGGAGTAGTGCTTGAAGCAACCGCAGCACGCTTCCTAGGAGGTTGTTTATTTGTTGGGGCACAAGCCCTTTTTAATGATTGTCCTTGTTTAGAAGCGGTAGATTTTTTGGGTCTTGACTGAGCCTTCTTCACTCGTTCCAACGCCAACTTCTCTTGATATTCCTGCTCTTCTTCGCACAGACCATTCAGACGTTCAAACAACATTCCAATGTCTGTTTTAGCAAGCGTGTCCAACTCTGTCTCGAGTACCTTTGCCTTCACTGCCAGGTCAAGGCGTGATTGATGGCTGCAGTGTACAGTTCCAAATCAAAAGCCRGTGTATGCTGCAATGTAGTGCTCGACAGCCTGCGAGCTGACAAAGATGACGGCACCCGGTTGGTAGATGAATTTAATACCAATTTGAGGCAAGCACAACTCTCCTCCTTCACAGCAGCCATAGGAAGCTAGCACCGACAGCCCGCCTTTAATGTCATTCCAATCGCGATGGTTCTTCACGCGCCCATTGTTGATGGCTAATCCAATGAAGGCATCGTCCAATGATGATTTCATCAAACGAGCGTATGCCTGCGTGCATCTGCCGGCCACATCACGGTACCTCCTCCATCCGTCGTTGTCGATAATCTCAAAGTAGGCAGAAGTAACTCTTCGGAATACTTTCAGGGCGGTTGTCAAACGGATGATACTTTCCACGGCAAATACTTTTCCGTTCGCTAGGATTTGTCGGCTGGCACATGCATCATTCTTTTTACCCTCTGGTACCCAATCCATCAAGTGATACACGCTCACGTCCTCTTCGTCCTTGTGCCTATTGTCTGAGGCCTTGACTTTTTGGTTCGGAAAAGTGTGGAACAATTCAAGGATGGCATACGAAATCGACTGAATGGATTATTCGTTCATGCATTTAGGAACAAGAACGTACAGCACGTCGAGGGTGGCGTCCAAACCAATTTGAACCTGTTCCGGGTGATGTATCGTTTCGAGCTCGCGCGCCATGTAATCTTCAAACAATGTTCCTTCGAACAGATCCTTTTTGGCCTGCATCTGGTTCCTGGTGCCCTTGATGAGTTCGTCTTTTCGGATCTTATTATACACACGGATGGTGGATGTGCTCAGACTCTTTGATGTAATTGGAGTGTTTGCCGTGATTGCGAGATGACATTGGGTAAGTCTCGTCATTTTTGTTCTTCTGTCTTTGTTTGTGGATTTCGTTCCTTGTCTTCTAGAATTTTGAACCGCGAGCGTCACCTTCTTTAAGTACTTCCGATCCATGGTACTGCTTGTAATAATCAATCACATCTTGCTGTTTGTCGGAGAGGGGATTTTCAGCTAAAAATTCCTCAAAGTCGGCATAGTAGTCGTCGAGGTCCTTTCGAAGGTTATCTCTGTGCTGAGCCTTCTCTAGTTGATCCATTAAAGGATGGTACATGTGGTCGACCAACTTTTTAATTGTTAATTTAAATGAATACATGTTCGTCATACATTTGATTTCAATGCATCAATGCATTTTTGTTTGTCGGTTGTTGAAGCTCCCTTTTCTTTTAGGTGCAGCGTGCTTCTCAATTTTAATGTCACGCTTCCGTCTACAGGACTTCTGTCAATCTCGGGGGCTTTGTCATCATGTGTACCGTTGATACTTGCACTGTTTTTCTTTTTCTTCGCGGATTTTCCAAACTTCTAATGATGTAATGTTTTTTTCACACAAGGTTAAAATTACCTGAGAGTATTTTCGAACCGTCGTAGGACGAAGGCCGTTGGGATTTGCGTTGAATTCTTTCATCAATTGAGCATATTCAGCACGATCTATCAATCGGCCGTCTGCTGCGTAATAACCGCTTCCGGTCATTATCCTTACAAAATTCTTAAGAAAAAGATTCTTAAGAGCATGTATGGTTGCTGTCACCTTTTCGTTAGACGCCGCATGGTCGCCTTAATCGATTGCAGATGCGATAGTTTTTGAAGCCGCATGGTCATCAAGAACTAAGGTGAAGTGTGTATTTTGACAAGGTCCTCACGAATTGTTCATTGCATTTCCCAACTCCTTGTAAAGTGGTTGACTTAAGAAATTATGAAGGAACCTGATGTTCAATGATTATGCGGATAATAAATATACAGACAATTGTTCATTCATAGTCGCAGAGTGTTTCAATATCGCAAACAACAAGAGCCGCACCCGCATCCGCACCCGCATCAGCACTCGCTAGCCTCGATAGGGGATTAAATTTCTTTCTTAAGTTTGTCGAAATTCAAGTAATCGAAGGAGCAATAACGGATATCAACACAGTACTATCACTTTGCTTCAACGATAGCGTTGTAGCCGAGGTACATTTCGCCAACGACAAGAAAATTGGAGGTACTTACAGCAGAGAATTCAAATCTGACAACGGGCATCCTTGAACGATTGGCCTCGGTTGATATAACCCCATGGAAGACGAAGAAGACAGGGATGGATGACAAAGAAGAAACTTTACATCATTACACTCTCTCATGCACTGTCCTAATGCATGTCGGAATTAAAACTAAATTTCAAAGCAATGGTTCTTATCACTTTTCGGTATTGATGTGTTCAAGTAATGAATAAACATCGCCGTTTGTAGCGAAGAAGTGTCTGTTCAAAGTATCTCACACCCTACAATGTAAATTAATTAATAAAAAAGCAACATACCTGCATCAGCCAAAGTTTTGAGTGTTTGGTGAGGTTACGTAGTCTTTGTTCTTTAACAATTTCTGTTCACTAAGGTTAACAATTTTCAACATGTTGTACATTCCATTATATAAAAAAGTATCCATTGCTTTGTCGAATTTCTGATCCAAAACTTGAAAATTGTGCTGCTGACGGATGTATTCTGCAATGGCAATGTTTTTCTCCTTGATAACATGGCCATATTTTCTTGACCGTAGTGTCATGCGATACTCATCCTCCCTTCTCAAATAGTCTTCGTATTTCTCGTCAGACTTCATTGATCGATTTAATTCTTTTTCCTCATAATTATTGACTGTTAATGTTGCGACTGCACATGTGAATGTTTGAAGGGCCTTCACTGCCAGGTCAAGGCGTGATTGATGGCTGCAGCGAACAGTTCCGAATCAAAAACCGGTGTATCCTGCAATATAGTGCTCGACAGCCTGCGAGCTGACAAAGATGACGGCACCGGGCTGGTAGATGAATTTAATGCCGATTTGAGGCAAGCACAACTCTCCTCCTTCACAGCAGCCATAGGAAGCTAGCACCGACAGCCCGCCTTTAATGTCATTCCAATCGCGATGATTCTTCACTTGTCCATTGTTGATGGCTAATCCAATGAAGGCATCGTCCAATGATGATTTCATCAAACAAGCGTATGCCTGCGTGCATCTTCCGGCGACATCACGGTATTTCCTCCATTCATCGTTGTCGATAATCTCAAAGTAGGCAGAAGTAACTCTTCGGAATACTTTCAGGGCGGTTCACAAACGAATAATGCTCTCCAAAGTAAACACTTTTCCGTTCGCTAGGATTTGTCGGCTGGCACACGCATCGTTCTTTTTACACTCTGGTACCCAATCCATCAAGTGGTACGCGCTCTCGTCCTCTTCATCCTTGTGCCTATTGTCTGAGGCCTTGACCTTTTGGTTTGGAAAGGTGTGGAACAATTCTAGGATGGCATACAAAATCGACCGAATGGAATTTTCGTTCATGAATTTTGGAACAAGAATATATAAAACGTCGAGGGTGGCGTCCAAACCGATTTGAACACTTTCTAAGTGATGGATTGTCTCGAGCTCGGGCGCCTTGTAATCTTCAAACAATGTTCCTTCAAACAGATCCTTTCTGGCTTGTAGTTAGTTTCTGGTGCCCTCGATGAGTTTGTCTTTACAGATCTTATTATACACACGGATGGTGGATGTACTTAGACTCTTTGATGCGTAGTTTGAGTCTTTGCCGTGATAGCGAGATGACTTCGGATAACTCTCGTCCATTTTGTTGTTCCGTCTGTTTTCATGGATTTGTCTCCTTGTCTTCCAGAATTTTGAGCCGCGGAGGTCATCTTCTTTAAGTACTTCAGATCCATGGTACTGTTTGTAATAATTAATGACCTTTTCCTGTTCGTCGGTGAGAGGATTATTAGCAAGAAATTCCTCAAAGTGAGTGTAGTAATCGTCGAGGTCGTTCCGAAGGTTATCTCAATGCTGAGCCTTCTCTAATTGATCCATTAAAGGATGATACATGGTCGACCAACTATATAATTGTTAATTAAATGAATACACATGTTCAACATACGTTTGATTTTAATGCATCAATGTCGGTTGGTGGGGCTTGTTTTTTTCGCCTAAGTTCGGCGTACTGCGCTCTGTCTTGGCTTCGGCCAACAGATGATTTGTTTGGAGTACCCATGGTCCTTTGTGAAGAAGTATTACAAAACTATTATTTAGTCGCACAAGCTGCTGTACAGGCTAGCTCACTTGACTTTAATAGCGATGAATGTAATCATTGCAAGCTGCTGTACAGGCTAGCTCACGCAGATACATTTTGGATAAAAGGTCGAAAAGGTTTGATGCATTATTGTTGTAAGCGGTTGAGTGTAATAATAATTGAGGATTACTTTGATGTCAATATAGATTTATTTTTTACATATTGTTGCTTGTCTAATGGGTTTAAATTGACCAGCAGCTAATTCCTGGTGCCCTCAGTGAATTTGTCTTTCCAGGTCAAATAATTTTCGAGAATGATGTAATAACATTCAAAATCGCTTCCAATAATGTGTTGATACGCAGCGTGTTCTATAACGTAAAAAATATTATTTCATGTAGGTCTGAATGCATCAATGTTCTAGATATGATTTTTCAATGAATTGTTAGCTTGTAAGAGCCTGATATTATAAATACTAACCGCCAATCCCCTTTGTACCTATCAATGATCGACGTTGCTGCCGCCGCGTGTGTTTGTCAAGGTTTGTTGATGAAAAATTGATTATGTCACAACATGTCCTATATGAGATTGTCAGCTCGCTCTACAACTGTCACCTATTACTTGTGAGACATTATGTAAACATGTTGTTACCTTTTTTCGGAAAATGCTGCGCACCGTTAGACTCCAAAACTCCTGGTGGATAGTGACTCCATACTTGAACACAAAGTGCCTTATACTGTTTAACACAGTCTTATTCATAAAAGTATAAGATTCGGTTGTGTTATCAATTTTGTAATCTTCCATCACAACATGTCCCTCACAAAATAGCCATCTCACTTCACAACTGCTACCGATTACTTGCGAGATAGTATGTAAACACATTCTTACCTTGTTTTTGAAAAATGAAAATGTCTTTTTCATTCATGATCAGTATGAGGATGGCCTCTAACAATACTTGAGTATGAGGTGCCTTGTATTATGCTCATCGCATCTCAGCAATGGAAATTGTTATATATAGTGTTGTGGTCAATCAGGTCCGAGAATGCTGCATTTAACCTTCGAGAGTGTTTAACACAGCCTTATAATCGAAAGAGTCAGCTTTTGTCTTGTTGTCAACTTATGATTTAGGTAATAATGTCTTAAAATCCCAGTTTTGTTTGTATTTCTGTTTATTGGCTTGGAGTATTAAAGTTAATTACAAAACTGGCTTCCGCTTATTATTTGACTATATTGTTACTGTTCCATGTGTTCATCAAGGTTTGTTTATGAAAAGTTGACCATAACTTTACAAGAAATCAAGATAGTTTGAATGTCATCAATCGACTACGTATCTTTGGTTACTATATATTATCACAAGCGGATGGCAGCATCATAATCAGCACATTGTAACACTCCAGAACAAAGTTATACATTCATAAATTGAAACTCGGTACATATCCTTACTTTTAAGGATATAGTGGAGGCGGATGATGAATACAGAGTCCCATATTTTACACGCTTACTGAGTAGCATATTTCGCACCTATTGATACCAATTTTGATTTTTTTGATTTGAGATTACTTAATGTGTCTGATCTTGATCAAATTGGGTACCAACATGTTACATTGTATTTCAACTTACTAGAATCGAATACTTGTGAGATATTATGTAAACATATTCTTACCTTGTCTTCAAAAAATGAAAATGTCTTTTTCATTCATGTTTGAATGAGGATGGCCTCTAACAATACTTGAGTATAAGGTTGCCTTGTACTATGCTCATCACATCTCTGCAATCGAAATTGTTATATTTGGTGTTGTGGTCAATCGGTTAGAGAATGCTGCATTTAACATTTGAGAGTGCTTCAAATTGTGCCAAATGGATATATGCGATGTTGTGTAACGTGAGAAATATTATCGTTTTTCAATACGGTCCAACAAAAGTACGTTTGAATGTTTGAATGTCCCAGATGTTGTGTAAATGATTTGTTGGCTTATAAGACTGACGAAATGTATTGCATAACACCTTTTAATTCATCAACGACTCTGTTGCTGCCTCAATCTCAACGGAAACAATTTTTCACCATGATTTGAAACTACAAACAGGCTTAATCATTATTAGCATTGGACTATATAATTTGAGACTTGGGAAAGGAGATTTCGCTCCAAGAGATTCATACTGCGGAAAAGAGTAATGATACAGAGAATGTAATAAATGTGCTATTTTATCAAAAACATCTTTCATGCAATGTCCGTTAGGCCTCTATAGGCATGGGTAATGCTGCCTTTACCTACTACACATGTATACTTCATGCCACAATTACCTGAAAAGAATTAGTTAGTGTCTATTTTGTGAGATAATAATTCACACCAATCGACCAGATGTTCAATCCCGCATAATACATCCATCCCTCGCAACGGCGACTTAAACCTTCTTTTAAGACTATGACAAAGCTGTCTTAATTAATGTATTGTAAGGGATAGTTGACTATATTGCGATTGGATAATCGAAATTTTTCAATTTAAAATTTTTGTGAAAAAACAAGATCATGCCATCCTGAAAGACATAAGCGACTGGGCTGTACAATCTTTGAATGACCAGCCTTATACGAAACATCAACAGACCTCTCTACATGCAGCCACATCTGTACATATCAACATCGTGGAGTTTCAATTCACATTTAAACATACTTTGCATAGAGATGTGCAATAATGTACAAGCCGTATCATTTCGGGTAACGTAAGAGCACATTTAATTAACGTATTAACAAAACAGAATTGAATGGTTTGATTTGCGGTGAGGAGCGACCATACTTTGAAACATACCACCGTTGTCCAGAGTCTAAACGCCAGAACAGATAATGACAGTCTCTCAGTGCAGTGAGGAGCGACCATACCATACTTCAAAACATGCCTCCAGCAGTCCAGAGCTTCAGCGGATAATTATCGAACAGCACATTTATTCAACTTCAGCACAATCCRTGATTATATCGCTTTCAATCATTCACTACAACATCAACAAATTCTACACACCTACTTTAACTCAATCTACGGTTTTAATTACATTTATCGTAACATCAACAACAACTTTAACTCAAACTGTATGGTTCTAATCACATTTATCGTAACATCAACACATACTACGCACCTACTTTCACTCAATCTACGGTACTATCGTAACATCAACAACATCTTTAGCTTTCGCGATAATTATTATCATTGACGATTTCGATTCTTTGACACATCTCCAGGCTGAGAATTGATACGTTGGTACAACTTATGAATGTATCAAAGTTCCGGTCCAGGGTTCGATTYCAGAGGGGGAATTTGTACTTCTTATAAACGCTCATGCGTTTTGGCTTTGTGTTTTGTACTTTGTACTTTGTACTAGTAATAAAATTGTACTTCTTAACTAATAAATTTGTACTTTAATAATTTTGTACTTCATACTTTTAATTGATTCTAACTTGTACAAACTACAATTTACAATTATTGTACTCCCCCCACATAAACCCCCTAATGTCAGATTGATTATACAAACCTTAACTTTTCGATTTTTAATTTTTTTATGAGCTATTAAGCTTGATGAGCTCAAATATACGTATCGTGAATTTAAGAAACAACTCTTACTAACTCAAATGTAAAGTTGAAAAGCTAGCAACAAACACTCTAGATACGCATTATTGAGCATTTTAATATATCTCTAGTAAAAATCAAAAATTAATTTCGACCCAAAACAAATTGAAAGTTTTTAGAACCATACAGTTTGAGTTAAAGTTGTTGTTGATGTTACGATAAATGTAATTAAGACCGTAGATTGAGTGAAAGTAGGTGTGTATAATTTGTTGATGTTGTAGTGAATGATCGAAAGCGATATAATCACGGATTGTGCTGAAGTTGAATAAATGTGCTGAAGTTGAATAATGATACGGCTTGTACATTATTGCACATCTTTATGCAAAATGTATCTGCGTGAGCTAGCCTGTACAGCAGCTTGCAATGATTACATCCATCGCTATTAAAGTCAAGTGAGCTAGCCTGTACAGCAGCTTGTGCAACTAAATAGTTTTGTAATACTTCTTCGCACAAAAGACCATGGGTACTCCAAACAAATCATCTGTTGGCCGAAGCCAAGACAGAGCACAGTATGCCAAACTTAGGCAAAAGGCTGCTGAACGTAACTTAAATGTAGGCAACAGTGAAGTCCCACTGAAGGAGCAGATTGCCATTCAAAACGCATACGAATTTGAAGCAATAGACAGCGGAACAAATGCAAATGACAACATAGAGGTAGCAGCTGTTAGCGGTCAAGAAATTAATAAAATACGGGATAAAGAGCTTCGTTATTGTAATCATATTTACAATGATAGGAATGTTGATGAAGATAATTTTTCTCAAGAGGAACAAGAAGGACAAGAAGGCTATCTTGATGAAGAGGAGGAAGATCACTTTGAAGAAGTTGACAATTACGAAGGCGTCGATGTTTACAAAAACCAAGTTGAGCGGACCTCAACAAGTCACATTGGACCACAAGTCGGTCAGTGAACCGCAAAAGAGACAGGAATGGAAGATATTTAGAAGAAAAACCCTATACAGATATTATGGAAGGAGATATAAGAAGCATTGAAGAGACATGTCAGGAAAAGAATTCTATATTGCAATGATCAAAAACAAGAAGGATTACTTCGTCTCAACAAACCACAGATTAAAAGATCATAAAATAAAATATGCCTATTCTGATAGACACCTTGTTAGTTTCGTACAACCCCTTGTGTCACAAAACCGTTGGGAAATTCTGGCGCCCAAAAGAATAGATAAAGACAACCCAATAAAGTTTGTAAAATTGTTTTTAATAAACGAACACACAAAGAGAGGGAAAAAGAAGTAATCATACCTAAAACAATGCAAGCAACCAACAACACCGATAACATGCAAGTAGACACCATCGAGCAAGGAAACCATTCAAGCCAACCAAGAATAACCCAAATACGTTTACAATCATGGAGCACCATTCAACAGAACCTTACAAACAGTGTAAATTGAAACGAGGAACCAAGCCAGGAAACCCTTAAGAGCATTGATGCCATTGACACATCCAGCGACGTAAAAGAATGGATCAAGAGGGCAATTAAAGACCCTTTAATGACTCCGGATGAGAACTGCTACTCAATTTTCCTACTGGGAAGGCCTGATAAAATGGACGAAACAGACCTGGAGAAAGCCCTTGAAAACATTGACGCAGATATCGGATCAAGTGCAAGGGTGACATCCATGAGAATTCCAGGGTTTGAAGTGAACTTCATGTCCATTAATGATCGAGACACCATGTTCAATAGAATACTCGAACAAGAACAAATGCGGAAGAACTTCATTGCTTACAAGGCGCTCACTGTTAATGACCTCGCGAAGGGACAACTTCCGAAACATACCATCAAGGTTAAATCGGTTCTACTACACGAACCACGGCTATGGCGAATGTTGGAGGGTCTTGAAATTGCATACATTGAGGGCTATGCGGACAACTGGAACATTGATATCTACTCGGAACTCTCGAAAATTGAGTTGACAAAAAAAGCAGCACACCTAAGGAAAGAGAGCGCAAGAACCGAAGCTGATGACACATTCCGAAATGGACTTGAACAACTTGTAAAGGACAGTGGAAGCACACCAGGATTGGTTATCAGATCACCAAATTTCAGTGGTTACCTTAATGATACCCAGCGGAAAGCCGCGCAAGCAAACATCAAGAAGGGAAACTCCAAAGCTGAACTGATTGATTGGAGGTACAGAGGCAGCACCAAATACGATAGAGATGCAATCATAGTCACTTTAATACATAGTGAAAGATCTAGAATTGATAAAATCACTACATCCGAAATCGCCAAAGCCATCACCAACAAAGTCAATCAATTCACAGAGGCCCCCGAAAACTTTTGCATCACCGGGATTGAATACAGACCCTCATCGGCCAAAAACTGCACACTAAGAGTCAAAGTGAACAGTGAGGCGGACAAAGAATTTCTGCAGAATTACAGTGATAAAACATTTGCACTCAAAGTCCAAGCAGTAGGAAATCTGGTTGCAAATGTCAAAAAAGACAAAGGAGCGGAGGTAGATGACGACACCAGGAAATGCGTTCAAACCCTCACCAAGGCCAACAATGAGCAACAACAAACTAACACGGAGCAACAACAGATCAACAAAGATGTGAATGCACAAATAGAGGAAATGCGACAAGAGATGGCGAAAATGAAGGAAAGACAAGATGCTTCTGAAAAAATGATGGAAGCTACCGGAAGAATGATGGAACATCATGGGAAATGCATTGAACTTTTACAGAACGCAATGACTACCCAACAGCAAACCATCAACAACCAACAGACCAGGAGTAACGACCACCATCAATCGATTATGGCCCTGTTCGCGGCACAGCAGAATCACAGTGAGCAAATCACCAGCATCAACAAACTCTCTGAACTCCTCGCTGTTAAATTTCTTCATGAGCCCCAACCACAATACCAAAACCAAACACCACCACGCCCCAGCACTCAACAACCCCACTCAGCAAAGAGAGATCGCTCAACACCATCCAATTCCCCAGGTTCAGAGCAACAACAAAAGAAGTGTAAAAGCTTCAATCAAGAGCCAAAATGAATGATCTTTCAGTGAACACTTCAGACCTCAAGTTGGCATTTTGGAACATTGACACCCTAACCAACACTAAACTTGGTGATGTTGAACGACTGGGACAGACTGTTGACATCTTGGCACTAGCCGAGATAAACCAGAACTATAGCAAAAAATGGATTGACCAAATCAGGAGCTACCTGCGCAGCAGCTTTGACCTCTATCTAAACCTACCAAGTGTGGCGAGAATTAACAGAAGAGGAGGTGTTGCAAGAACATATGGTGGTACAGCCTTCCTGATTAATAAAAAGTCCAAATGGTTTAAGGGAAGCCAATGGTATAGACATGAGAAGCAGGTTGAGGGAAGACTAGCCACACTTCACATTGCCAATGGGGAATCACATGTGCAAATTGTATGCGCGTATGCCCCGGCAAATAGCAAGCCACGCAGCATCAATACTGTTGACAAGATGGCAGAGCAATTGCGAGAAGTAGTGGAGAGAGGTAATGATCTTAAATGGAAAACTATCTTAGTGGGCGACTGGAACATCCAGAATAACGACGACACCAACAATAGAAGGAAAGCAATTTGGAGAGATTTATTCGATGAACTTGGGCTTAAGGACATCACACCAGTGGAACCTACATTCAGACACAAGGCAGCAGGAGCAACGACCAGAATTGATTATTTCCTGATTGATGAAGCCAATCAAGACCACAAGCTAGATAAAGTACATGCTTTCAGCCCATTCAGTGACTACGCCCCAATATCCACATGTGTTGAGATCAAGACATACCCCAGCTACACTCCTAAAAGAAGATGGAAGAGGAAATGGAATGATGACGAATCGGAAACATTTACAAATAAATTGATACAACACTTGAGAAAGGGTGATCTTGATTCGATTCATTACTGGGAAGATTGTATCAACAAGACTGGGGAAGAGTGCAATCTGATCAACCAACCAATACCACAATCTAGCGAATTCAATTCTTTAAAGCGGAAAAAACTTACAAGGAGACTGTATTATGCCAAATATAAAATTCAAAACAAAAGAGCAAGGAGGGTTCAAGTGACTGCTGAAGAATTATTCAAAATAGCGGATCTCAAGAAGGAATTAGCTAAACTAGCTGAAGAAGATATTGAACTGAGCATAAATAGCTGGAAGAAGCAAATTAATGACATGGGCAGCAACAGTGCATACAAACTAGCTAAGAAACGCGAGAGAACAGGTCCTATGATTGCAAGCGAATATGGGGGACTTAAGGAGATTGAGGACTACTTCAGGACTAAATCAAGTAAAAAATTGAAGGTCAAGATTAAAAAAGGAATACTGAATTACTTCCCAATTGTACAGGAGACATGTATTAATGACCTAGCGAAACATTTTAAAGACCAACCAGACTGGTCCAACGATACATCACTAACAGATCCTATAACGGTTGAGGAGATACAAACAAAAATCAAGAAGTTGCTGAACTCTTCACCGGGCATTGACGGCATCCCTACTACTGTCTATAAAAACATTGTGAAGCACCCTACCCTCTGTAGACTCTTCTGTAAACTATGCAACAACCTCTACAAGGTGGACGATTCAGATATGATCAAAACTGAAGTTTTTGTTGGGCTTCACAAGTCCTTAAACTCCAACACTGATCCCCATCTCTTCGACACCACCAAGCAACGATTCATTGACATCCAGCTTGCTAACCGGTTGCATGTCCACCCAGCTATGTCCAAAACACGAATTTTTCACACAAATCGTGTAAACTCTTATCTGGTGAACTCGTGCAATTTGCTTTACTCCGCTAATCTGCACATGATTGACAACTTACTGCTGATAAACGCATCTTCATATGTGCTTACCGCTTGTAACAAGCACACAACAGATTCCGAGACTTCGCGTCTTCTCGCTGCCAAAAATATACAACTTCTAAACGACCCTTTCTGGTCTGATGTTGATAATGTTCAACAGCTCTCGGATATCTTAGATGTTGACTTGAAAGATTTCTACTACAGGACAGTGGCACGCACTTTGGTTTCGCCAGACAAAGGTAAAGTTGCACTGTTTCTAGAGGATGCTCGCTCCAATCTCGTTAGACCCACAACTAATGACATAAATAGCGATGGAAATGCTGTCACATGGTACACAGATGGCTCCGCAAACAAAGACAAAACTATTGCCGCTTACGCTGTAGTTAATAGTGATAACTTTGATAAGGTGGAGTATGGTAGAATACCTGGCATTGCCAACAACTATAGAGCAGAACTGTATGGATTCCTCCAAGCTTTAAGACGCTCCAGAGATGGTCAAAATGTCACCGTTATGACTGACTGTCTCTCTGGGATTGAAGCAGTTCACAGCTTCTCAAAGCTGAGCTCTTTAGAAGAAAAACTCCGAGTGTGCGACCATCAGCTTCTCTCTGCCATTATTTCAGAGAGGAATCGACTCGCAAGCTGCGAGTTCATTTATGTTCAGGCCCATGCCAACATTCCTGGTAATGAAGCAGCGGATGAATTTGCAAAGCTGGGACTTAACAACCACTACATCAACGACATTAGTCCTTCATCCTCACTTCTTTTCGACATTGTTTGCAAAGGTGAAGTTCCACACTCCTCTGTTCGTAGTGCTGTTTCCGACTACCTTCTGTCCCCCATCTCCAACTCCTCGGACTACAAATATAATATTCTCCACGATGAATATAATATCAAAGCCAGCGTCAACACCAACCTTATGTCGCGACCCAAACAGATCTTCCTCCTCCGTCTCCGTTCCAATCAACTCTGTACACTCTCTAAAATGCAGTATTGGGACGACAAAAATCAAATAATCAACACCAAATGCCCGAGGTGTTGTTTGCAACATGAGGACCAATCCCATGTTCTTCTAAATTGTCGCAAAAATTTGCCATACACATATGACGCAATGCGATCAATTAATGAACTGATTCGTAGCAATTTGCTGCCAGGTTCACTTATAAAGGGCTCATTTAAATTCTGGGGTCTTCCTTTTACACTGTACCAGAGTGGTTTTGATTTTGACGAACATCCTATGACTGACAAGCGTAAAGCTACTATTTATGCTAGTCTACTTGGTTACACTAGTATGGATGTAGTTAAGCGTTTTTCTAGTAAGATACCAGTCAAAAAGCCACTCCAAGTGTTGAGGAAGATATCAACCATTTTGATGGAGACCTCTTACTCCATCTGGCACGCGCGTTGCGCAACGCACGCCATCAAATCCGCCAAGCTAGGCGGGCCTTCGGCGTGTATAGAGTCATTTATAAATAATGTAAATTTAAT
>JAOPGA020001911.1:0-14714 GCA_026419775.2 Acrasis kona | reverse complement strand
CAACATCCGAGTAATGTCTTGATTGCAACTGGAGGGGATCACACAATCACTATGAATGAACGTTGACTCAATTTGTAATCATCTGTCTTGATTTTATTGAACTCAACCTCTCCTTTCTGTTCCATAGAACTGTAGAAAAAGTAGGAAGGAAAATAGTATAAAAATGACATGTAAAATTCGGTTTGCCACAAAAAACAACACAACAATATGAAGTACACAAAAGAAACAACAAGAACGGTATGGATAAAGAAACCAGCTGACCAGACCAAACAAATCAAGTCAAACATTGACCTTAATAATGTCGTGGCAGGAACAAGAAGGAGAAAGGATTACAACTATGCCGACACGTTATTTAATGGAAATGTGAACAAACCTGTACAAAGACTAAAAGGCAAAAGACTTTCAAAGAACAGACTTGAAGCTAGATTGAAAGCTGCAATATGAGCTGCTGTTCTGCATGTATCATAATAAACGTTTTTATAAAACGATTCTCAGCTTTTTAAAGTTTGACAATGAGCATAATTCCGAATAAGTCTGTCATTACATCTTGTAGCACCAATTGAACCTCTACATTTCTAGTCGCGTTAAAAGGAGGATTTGATTACTCCAACCATTTCATGGCGAAGTATTTTCTACAATTGAACGTAATGTATATACTCGTCGACCAACCAAATACAGTCCAATKCGTATCTCTAGATGTGATCTTATTTAATGATGAAGTTTATGGTTAATGATTGTTGTTAAATCAAAAATGTCTTACTTGCAGCAYTAAAAGTATCATGAACTCGAAAGCAGTGTAGTCATCCAGGATATCCATTCAATCATCTCCTGGTTGCAGAATGTGACGAAAAAGACCGTCTCATCTTCCCTACAGGCCAAGTTAGAATTGTTAATTGTCCTTTGGTGAAAGGTATGTGTTTGTGAGGATTATAAAGTTATCAATTCTTTTATTATAAAGGAGTTTATTTGCTCTATAGTGTTTTTTCAATCGAATGACGATACGTCTCAAAGTTTCAATCTTTTTTCAAAAGCTATTCACCACTATTGATTTCCTTAATCTGCAGGTAAGGGATACATGTTTTATTCTTTGTGTCAAACTCAAAATTCACATGTCGAAAAGTCAAAGTTGTCATTGTAATGCAAGGGAAAAAATCCGTTAGGATTGTAAAGTAGCTCGTCAAATTTCATAATTTTCTTCTAGTTCAAACTCTTTAAATTGGCCAACTTCAAACAACAAAAACACAAACAGAAAAACAAAAACAATAACACAACACAACACAACACTGCATGAACCAAATCCATACGGATATGCTACGACTATCATATGGACCTTCATCTGGTACCGTATTTTGGAAGTACTTGTCCACACCTGCTACTGCCGAGAGATGAAGAAGGTAAGAAGACACTTTCATCAGTTTCCCCTAATCTCACATTAGAAAACAAATCTATCTTCCATCCAGGCAGAGTTACTAAAACGTTGAGAAACCATAGTTTCATACGGTCCTACGATATGGGTTCTGCCCCTTTCGGCTTGTACCATAGGTTGACACTGTTAATCTACGGAACATGAAGAAACGGCGACCGTCACAGCAAAACTGTGATACATATATCATTCGAAGGTTATGGGTTCTGCTCCTTCTGCTTGTATCATAGGTTACTCTGTTAATCTGTAATACATAATGAAACAGCAATCATCACAACAAAGTGTGATACATATAACCAGTAGGAAGCAATAATCAGACACAAACAGAAACAAACAAACAAACAAACAAACAGAAAGTGACCAGTTACTCCAACCCTCAAGACCACGCCATCCCAACTTCCAAGTCCAAACACTTTGGCTTACTTTCGCGAATCACGCATCGAACGCTACAAAATCAACAACACAACATCATCAACCGCCGATCATACAGCAACTTAGGAATGATCACACAACACTACATACAAAGAATCACATCATAACTACCATCGTCCATCTATTCACCAATTGCGGATACCCGCGTCGCTTCAAATTCGAAGGAATTCACGTCACGTAACGATACCATCATTCGCAACTTTATCAGCAACGGACATACAGCCCACGTTTCAACCAGCACATCATRTACATTAGCGATTAAAACATCCACCACTACCAAGACGAATATACATATCAAACAGGCGCCGCTCAACTCCTACTGTAGCATCATCGTTTGTCATGTTACAAGAATAAAAGATGGAGTTCAACGACATTGCATCAGAATGATCATCAGGGGGTTGAGCGGCAACCACATACACAGTAGAACAGCGAAACAGAAATGAGCGAAGAGCAAAAAAGTAGAAGAAGAATAAGAAGGAGAGAGCTAGCACCACACACTACTTGTAAGTAATTCATCACGACAGCTTAACTAACTTCTCAAGTAGACAGCATCCAGCCGCTAGCACCAGCAACAGTTTTAACATCACTAGAGCGATACACAACATTCAACACCCACAACCGCACCAATAGACACATACAAAACAACACCGGAGGATTCAGCAACACTAATTCCAACTACAGCAATCGAATGACAACTACCGCCTCGACAGCAAAACGAATATGCCGTACCAAACAACAGTTGCTACTATGCCTCCACTTGTACTTTCTTGAAGCCATGCCATTACCAACTTCTACCTACGACAATTGCTACATCTCATAGAAAACCAATTTGCCATCCTCCAACAGGTACCCTTCTGTTGAACTATCCATTACTACTGCCGCTTCAGCCACTACAACTGTGCTCCTATTACCGCCACTACTGCACCAAATGCCGCACCCACCACTCCTGCAACACCTGATCCAACAGCTGCAACTGCCTCTTCAATCACCGCAACACACCACCGCTGTAGCACTCACCACTGCCGTTACACCAACTTCAGAACCAACAATACAACTGCCACTCCAGCGCCATTGCCGACCACAATCGCTAGTAACCAAATCAATAATATGCCAGCATAAAGAACCTTCCGAAAAGATTCGTGACACGGAGGATAGTAGGATAATACATATCACAAAGTTCCAACCAACCACCACTGCTACAACACCAGATTCAACTACTACCACCATACCCTAACAAACAACCATCGCTGAACCAGCTGCCCAGAATCAACCTTTACAACCGCACACCATACAATGTCTAATCAAAATCCCGCATTGGAGTAGAAGAACGTCCGCTGTTCACAATTGCACACTATGAACCGCAACACGAACAACCCACCGAGAGACCAAAATACCGTACCAACGTACAATCGAATCGTTTGGACATCAAACTAATTTCGTCGAAAGAGACCACGGTTGAGGTGACAGTACGTACATTTCACGACACGAATCAACTTGGGAACGTGTAGATTGTTTACACATTGATGAAAACAAGCACAAATAATCTGACGTCATACGGGAATGGTACTCATCAAAGAACCACAAAGCAATTGGACCAAGAAGCTCGGACACCTGAGGGATACTATGGAACAACAAAATACTTTCGACAAACGACACTTTATTACAAACGCAACACCATGCCGGATCAACAAACTTYGCCACAACAAACATTTACAAGTTAGACCAAAAGCCATCACGCACAAATTCACCAGTAGATTATCAAAACCCGCATGGCCCTGTGAGATGGATGTTTTTTTCGACATGAATGGAATCAACAACTCTTACAGCTACATTGCCTTCCGACTTTTATCAAGACTGCGACCAGGACCTGCATTCACATCAAATCTTGTACTGCGTGACTCCATCTACACACCCTTTCTACGTTAGAGCGAGTCATTCACATCAACCAGAATTGTCCCTTTCCAACACGCCAAGGATATTTCTTTGTCAGCATAATGCTATCCCGACATCAAGCATCTTCAAACCCCATCGACCGTACAATTTAAATCATTTTATCACCATGAAGGACCAACGACCGAAAAGAACTACGTCTAGCGAGCAACTCAAATCGAACAACGACAATGATGGAAAGATGATCGAAATCATCTCAAACAAACAATTATTCACACACAACCAGAGCAASGAAAGATTCGGCACAAGAATGTTCATCAAGATGAAAACTAGCACTTTAGCACTTACCGTTTGATGAAGATTTTCAAGAACAAGTTCTGATCGGATTAAATGAAACCTACGAGACAGGAGATCAAATTCGCCTCGACCCTCGCCAAAGCACCATAAGCCAACGATTCGATAAATTATAGGAATGGACTCGAGGAATCAATGTGGAGGATGGATCGAATGGATCGGAATACAACAAGCTCAAAGTAGATTCAATCACAGTCGATGAAACATTTACATTCATTACAATTGAATCAGCACTGTCAATCAAACAAGGCGGGACAACAAATCCAAATCATTGCAAAGGACGAGATTATCGGTTACAAAATCATAATTTTGACAATCAACTTTGCATTATAGAATGCTCCTCATCAACAAAAGGTCATTCATCCCTGTCCAACAAGTGCCGAAACGAACAGAACTTTTGAAAACGTCATCACCTCGTTATAATATCCGCTCGAATCACAATCGATGATCACCCATTTGTACATCAAGATGAAAACTATCACCGTGTTGGTTCGTTAAGAGAGCGACTTGATCGGCTCACATCCGGAGATTGAGATTTTCAAGAATCAGTAAGGACCCAATTGTAGATTGAATTCTGATCGAATTAATTTACCGACGAATGTTTCGGTCGCGAATTATCAAGACAAACATCATGAGCGACATTTGATGCTAGCACCATCTGTGTGATTTTGAATTATGACTTTTAATCAAAAGATAAATACTTTACGAAGCACTAGGCATTACAACTGACTAGATGATATGAAATGCATTCAGGCACATTAGTGAAGATAAAGTCAAGATCAGAAGTTATCGCTCTCCGCGTACAAATGCTTTGTTACGGGCCACTTTTCTGGAATCATTATCTGTTGGGTCTTCACAAAACAACACACACCATCGCAGCTATTCAAATAAGTGTCGCTGACCTCAACAAAMTGCTTTTTCTTGCACCAGTTCTGTAGGAATAGCCATGTTCTGCCTCCCTCCATGCTTACACCAATTATAGCTATCGCGTGACGGCCTATTTCTTCTCCTTCTGCTGTGCCATCAATCATAAGACAAGTCACTCTTGTTCATAAAATCTGTCAATGTAGTTGCCGTGAGTTCGAATCACCACCATACACATCCTTCAATAAAATTATAAATGTGTACACATGTATATGACGCTCAAGGAAATGAGTACATGATTAATTCATTTTTATAAGTGGGGGTAAAAGTGATTGGAGAGTTGCTCAAAACGAACGAAAAATGGTATCAAAGATGTCAAATCAAAAATAATTCAAGATTGATGTCAAGACAGAAGAACATATCTCTATTTACAATTGGTGATGCACCAAATTAAATCTTCTGGCCATTAGAGAGTGGATGTTGCTACGTGTTATAATAAAACAAATTTTCTTATCATTGAATGTATCTGTTCTGTGTTTTTGGATATTTGGTGATTTGCCTGTTTCTGCTGTGCATACGTTCATGGACTTTGTAATGATTTTTCTTGATTTTGTTGAACTCAACCTTTGGTCTGTTCCATAGAACGGTAGAAAAGTAGGAAGGAGAAAAGTATAAAAACCATATGTGAACATCTGTATCCCAAAACAAACATTCAAAAAACAACAATATGTACACACAAGAAACAACAAGAACGGTATGGATAAAGAAAACTGCTGACCAGACCAAACAAATCAAGTCAAACATTGACCTTAATAATGTCGTGGCAGGAACAAGAAGGAGAAAGGATTACAACTATGCGGACACTCTATTCAACTGAAAGGTGAACAAACCTGTACAAAGACTAAAAGGCAAAAGGCTTTCAAAGAACAGACTTGAAGCTAGATTGAAAGCAACAATTTGAGTTAACATTACCGTATCATAATAAATAATTAAAACAAAAATAAAACAATAGTTTTACATGTATTTATTACATATGTGTACAGAATAAAAATACGATGGAATCAATACCAACTACTTGTCTTTTAAATTCTTCTATGTATTTATTTTGCAAAGGATTGATTCTTTTCTGAAGGATTGCGATTCCAATTATTGAGCCCGATGCTATCACGTCTTGATCTCTTCAGATGTTGTTGAAATGGTTTGTGACTGTTGTTGTTCAAACTATCGCTACATTAGAAGAGTGTAAAATGTCTTACTTACACTAAAAGTATCACAAAGAGGTGTATTTGTCCCTTAGAAAAGTGCGAAATCCTTTCTTATATTTAAAGTACCACAAACTCTATAGAAATGTAATTATGCGCGAACTAGGTGTTCGTGCTTTTCAGTCACCTCTTGACATTAAAACCGTATATTTAGTCTCAGTACTCTTTTTCGAATATTAATAATTTTCTTGTTTGTTCTTCGATGCGAGGGATCCCATTAAATTCATTTCGCTACCAACCCACTTTCTGCAGAGTATAGCAGTGGTTTTGTACTCTGTCGTCTCGACTCACAAGTGTTTTCATTTCACTAATGGTGCGTAGAGTCTGGCAAATCGGATGACATTTTCACACACCCTTCCAACCATCACAACATTCAACGAGGACATACCTACATTTACATCGAACCTTATCGTATGACTCCATCCACAAGCCCATTCCACGTTAGAGCGTGTCAAACTGTCCTGCATTTCCAACGTCACACTACAGAAGGTTTCTTTGTAATCATGGGTCAAGATTACAAAGAACCAAGAGATGCAAACCCACTGACCGCGAAATTACCATTTCATTCACGAAACCGAGAGCATTGTCTCACATAGACATTAACAACAATCAATCCCATGAAGGAACAAACAATTATAATTCACGACAAACACTTCCATCATTAACCAAGACCTATAACAGATTCGATCCAGCATGTTCCTGAGATGTTCTTGTTCCTCCCATTAATCCCATTTCGTTACCAACCTACTCCACAGAGTATGTAATGCCATACACATTACGTGTCATACCAAATGTAAGTAAAATTGTATTTTCATTTCTTTAATGTCTGGCAGATGGATAACTTTTTTAACATGAATGGAATCAACATTGATGATAATGGATCATGTATGATTGATTCTCCTACGCAAAGTCCCTCTTTATTGAGAAAAATGTAGAGCTCCGCGGCCGACAATTCTACCTGTAAAGAATAGACATTTAACAAGGAAAGAACCACCTAAGAGTGTTCTCATCACCGGCATTTGGTGTAAGTACCTTAATGTTACTTTTTCTAATGTAACGAATAGTCTTGTTGATAACAATCAATCCATCTTACAACTTTCAATCAAGGAGAAAACTTTGAGGAACAATAGCTTTACAAGAAAGATCACTTTGAGTAATGGATCACATACATTGGAACGATCCACACATACACTGAGTCAACCAAACAAGAGCAACAAATTCCGCCACACCATGATCCACATGTTCGTCCTGGTTCCTACCATTAAATTCATTCGCTACCAACCCACTTTCTGCAGAGTATGGCAGTAATCTTTATACATTACATGCCATCTCAAACGTAAGTAAAATTTTGTTTTCATTTCACTAACGAGCGAAGAGTCTGGTAAGATGAATGCCTTTTTCAACATGAATGGAATCAACCACATTTACACCTCTACACCCAACATTGAAAAACATTGATTCTCCTATACATTTGCCAAAGGCAAAATCTAGAGCTCCATGACCGACGATTCTATGCAAAGAATCTTCATCGCCATCATGGGCATGCCGTAAGTACCTTATTATTACTTTTTCTAATGCAACGAATAGGCATGACAACATGAGGATAACAATCAAACCAACCATCTTACAACTTTCAATCAAGGAAAAAACTTTGACCATCAACAGTTTTGGGATTGGATCATCACGATTACAAGTCATCCCCATACATTTAAATCATTTTGTCATCATGAAGGAACGACAGCACATCTCAAGAGATTTGTTACAAGATATTTTGAACGTTTAAATGGAAGAGTACAAGCAGAAGAACATTATACGATGGATGCAACATTTTAATGATGCCGCAAGAGGAGTGTGGATTGAATTATACTTTTAGACTCATTGGTGTAAATACTATGAGGCAACCATGACCGTTGACTTTTGATTTTTAATGTCAAAACACAGACGTCTAGCGGATACTAACTGATTCAAATCTGTACGTAATAAAATTTGCATTTATCGAAACTTCTGATTTCCATCACTCTTTCTCAACATCCGAATAATGTCTTGATTGCAACTGGAGGGGACACACAATCACTATGAACGAACGTTGACTCAATTTGTAAACTTACTTACTTTCTAATTTTATATAACTCAACCTCTCCTTTCTGTTCCACAGAACTGTAGAAAAAGTAGGATATAGTATAAAAATGACATGTACAATTCTGTTCGTCGAAAAAAACAACAATACAACAATATGAAGTACACAAAAGAAACAACAAGAGCAGAATGGATAAAGAAACCAGCTGACCAGACCAAACAAATCAAGTCAAACATTGACCTTAATAATGTCGTGGCAGGAACAAGAAGGAGAAAGGATTACAACTATGCCGACACGCTATTTAATGGGAATGTGAACAAACCTGTACAAAGACTAAAAGGCAAAAGGCTTTCAAAGAACAGACTTGAAACAAGATTAAAAGCTACAATATGAGCTGCTGTTCAACAGTAACGTTATCATAATAAATGTTTTATATAAAACCATTCTCAGCTTTTTAGAGTTTAAAAATGCGCGCAATTTCGAATAAGTCTGTCATAACATCTTGTAGCACCAATAGAACCTCTAGAATTAAAGTCGCGTTAGAACAGGAATTGATTACTCCAACTACTTCATTAGCGAAGTATTTTCTACAAACAGCAATGTTCTTGGAAATTAAACGTAATGTATATACTCTCGTCCAACCAAATATAATCCAATGCGTATCTCTACATGTGGTCTTATTAAATGATGCTTGTTGTTCTTCAATACATCTTGTTCTTAAATATCTTGAAGTTGATGGCTAATCAAATATGTCTTACTTGCAGCATAAAAGGTATCATGAACTCAAAAGTAGTGTGTAGTCATCCATAGGAATCATCTATGATTAAATGGATTATCTAATCTTCCCTACAGACGTCCAAGTTAGAATTGTTAATTATCGTTATGCGAAAGGTATGTCTTTGAGAGGATTTCTAAAGTTGTCAATTCTGTTGTCAAAAATTCAAACTTCCGGAAGTTTTTTTGCTCTTTAGTGTTTTTCTATACTTCTCAAAGTTCCGATTTTTTTTCATGAGACTATCCACCACTATTGATTTCCTTAATCTGCAAGTAAGGGAGACATGTTTTATTCTTTGTGTCAAACTCAATATTGACATGTCGAAAAGTCAAAGTTGTCATTGTAATGAGAGGGAAAAAAATCCGTTACGTGCTCGTCAAATTTCATAATTTTCTTCTATTTCGAACTCTATAAATTGGACAACTTCAAAAAACAAAAACACAAACAGAAAAGCAAAAACAAAAACACAACACCACTGCATGAACCAAATCCATACGGATAAGCTACGACTATCACATGGACCTTCATCTGGTACCGTATTTTGGAAGTACTTGTCCACAGCTGCTGCCAAGAGATGAAGAAGGTAAGAAGACACTTTCAACGATCCAAACTAACCTCACATTAGAACAAAACTATCTTCCATCCGGGCACGGTTACAATCAACACATTGCATGAACCAAATCTAAACGGATGAGCTACGACCATCACATGGACCTTCATCTGGTACCGTATCTTGGAAGTTCTTATCCACAGCTGCTGCCAAGAGATGAAGAAGGTAAGAAGACACTTTCATCAGTTTCCACTAACCTCACATTAGAAAACAAATCCATCTTCCATCCAGGCACGGTTGCTATGACCAARCAGAAAACGTTAAGAAACCATAGTTTCATACGATYCTACGATATGGGTTCTGCCCCTTTCGGCTTGTACCATAGGTTGACACTGTTAATCCACGGAACATGAAGAAACGGCGACCGTCACAGTTTTACCGTCACAGTAAAACTGTGATATATATATCATTTGAAGGTTATGGGTTCCGCTCCTTCAGCTTGTATCATAGGTTACTCTGTTGATCTATAGTACATAATGAAACAGCAACCATCACAACAAAGTGTGACACATATAACCAGTAGGAAGCAACTAAAATACAATCAGACTCAAACAAACAGAAACTGACCAGTTTACAATCATCAAGATCCACGCCATCCCAACTTCAAAGCGTAAACACTTCGACCTACTTTCGCAACCAGTAATCAACGCTACAAGATGAACAACACAACATTATCGACCTCCGATTTTACACAGCCACAGCAACTTAGGAATGATCAAACAACATTACATACGAATAATCACATCAGCACAACCACTATCCATCTATAAGTCAACCGCGTATACTCACATCGCTTCAACTACGAAGGAATTTACGCCAAAGTTTCGTAACAACATATCATCATTCGCAACTTCATCAGCAACGGACATAGAGCCCATGTTTCAACCAACACATCAGAGATCAAAACATCCACCGTTACCAAGACGAATATACACATCTAACAGGCGCCGCTCAACTCCTATTGTAACATCATCGTTTGTCATGTTGCTAGAACACAACCAGATAGAGTTATACGACATCGAATCAGAAAGATCATCATGGAGTTGGGCGGCATACAAGTATTACACAGTAGAAGAGCAAAAAAGTAGAAAAAAAAATAGAAGGAGAGAGCTAGCACCGACACATTACTTGTAAGTGATTTATCATGGCAGCTTAACTAACTTCTTTTATAGACAGCATCCAGTTACTAGCACCAGCAACACCTTCAACATCACTAGAGCGATATGGAACATCAACACTCACAAATACATCTATTATAACACATAACAACACTCGAAGATACAGCAACACCAATTTCAACTTCGATGCCCACTGCAGCACCTATCAGATACAGCTACAGCAATTGACAGACAACTACCGCCTCGATATCAAAACGAACATGCCGTAACCAAACAACAGCAGTTCCATTGCTACCCAAGTATGCACCACTTGTATGTGACTTTCTTCATGCCATGCCATTACCAACTTCTACGACAATTGCTACATCAACTCTTACATCAACACCAACACCTACTCCAACTGCCACATCCACACCAACACGCACACCGACATCAACACCTACTCCAACACCTACTCCAACTCTCACACCAACACCTAGTTCAACACCTACTCCTATATCAACAACCACACCTACATTAACACCTACACTAACTCCAACACCTACTATAACACCGAATCCAACACCTACTCCTACATCAACTCCTACTCCCACTCCAACGCCTACATTAACACCTATCTACTCCTACTTCAACACCTACTCCCACACTAACTCCCACTCCAACTTTTACTCCAACTCCCGCACTAACTCCTACATCAATACCTATTCCAACTCCCACAATAACACCCACATCAACACCAACATCTACTCCAACATCTACTCCAACACTTACTACAACACTTACTCCATCGCCCACCCATACACCTACACCACTTATGCCGACTCTGACAATTGCCCCAACACCTACTCCAACACTAACTCCATCGCCTACCCCTACACCTACCCAAATTGCCATCCTTCAATAGGCACCCTTCTGTTGAACCATCCATTACAACCGCTTCAGCCACCGCAACTGTGCTCCTACAACCACGATTGCCAACTGGTATAAATGCCGCACTTACCACTGCTGTGACACCTTATTTAACTGCTATAACTGCCACCCCAATCACCGCATCACCGCATGTACAACCCACCACTACCGTTACACCGACTCCAGAACCAACAACAACACTCCAACGCCTACGCCAACCACAACCGCTAGAGTCTAATAGAGCCAGGACCTTCCGAATTATTCGCGACACGAGGATAGTACGAGAACACGTAATACTACCGCCATACCCACAAACCACCATTGTTGAACCTACTACTACTGCATCATCTCCTGTAGTCACTATTAACGCCGGTGCAACTATAACCACAGCACTACAGAATCAATCACCCAGAACCGACCTTTACAATCGCACACCAACTCCGGAGATATGTCCGCTGTTCACAATCGCGCAAAATGAACCGCAACATGAACAACAATCAACATCCCACCGACAGACCAAAACACCCAGTATCAACGTAGTAGAATCGAATCGATCGGGAGATTTCACAAGGAAGGGATACCACAAGTACTTTAGAATGCACGTCAAACACGTTACGAAGAAAATAGAGGAAAATTATGGAACAACAACCCTGACAAGAAGTAACAACAGCGCAACCTTAACACCAAAATAATGCAGCTCAGTATGTTTTCCCTGATCAAGCACAAGACACATCAACACCAACGTATGATCATTTCAACATCAGCACAACAAACACTTTCGAAAAACGACACTTTACAACAAACGCAACACCACGCCAAATTAACAAACCTCGCCACAAACATTTACAAGTTAGACTAAAAGCCATCACGTATTCACCAGCAACAAGATTAACAAGATTATCAAACTCCGCATGGCCCTGGCGAGATGGATGATTTTTTCGAAATCATTTTATCACCATGAAGGAACAAAGACCGAAAAGAACTACGTCATCATCTCGTTACAGCCAAGATAAGCAACTAGCGAGCAACTCAAATCGAACAACGACAACGATGGAAAGATGATCGAAATCATCCCTAACAAACAATTATTCACACACAACCAGAGCAACGAAAGATTCGGTACAAGAGAAAATGTTCATCAAGACGAAGACTAGCACTTATTGTTTGATGAGATCGAGATGAAGGTTTTCAAGAACAAGTTCTGATCGGATTAAATGGTGGACATCAAACCTACGAGACGGGAGTTCAAATTCGTCTCGACACTCGCCAAAGCACCATAAGCTAACGATTTGATAAATTATAGGAATGGTCTCGACAATACGAAATGCATTGAAATCAATGTGGAGGATGGATCAAGTAGATTGGAACACAACAAGCTCATAGTAGAATTCAATCACAGTCGATGAAACATTTACATTCATTACAATTGAATTAGCACTGTCAATCAAACAAGGCGAGACAACAAATCTAAATCATTGCAAAGGACGAGATTATCGGTTACAAAATCACAATTTTGACAATCAACTTTGCATCAGAGAATAGAATGCTCCTCATCAACAAAAAGTCATTATTTCCTTCTCTCCAACAAGTGCCGAAATGAACAGAACTTTTGAAAACGTCATCACCTCGTTACAATATATATGCTCGAATCACAATCGATGATTACCCTCATGTCGATGATATGAAATGCATTCAAATGCACATTAGTCAAGATCAGAAGTTATCGCTCTCCGCGTACAAATGCTTTCTTACGGACCACTTTTCTGGAATCATTATCTGTTGGGTCTTCACAAAACAACACACACTATCGCAGCAATCCAAATAAGTGTCGTTGACCTCAACAAACTGCTTTTTCTTCCATCATTTCTGTAGATTGGAGAGTTGCCATAAACGAAAATGGTATCAAAGATTTCAAATCAAAAATAATTCAAGATTGATGTCAAGAACTACAAGCGAATTCACAATAGAAGAATTACAATTGGTGATGCACCAAATTAAATCTTCTGGCTATTAGAGAGCGGATATTGCTACGTATTATAATAAAACAAATTTTCTTATCATTGAATGTATTTGGTCTTAAAAAATCCTACGTTGGGTAATATTGGATCATCTGGGTAGATTTTGTTGAGTGGTTCGGTCGGTTCTGACAATTCGTTTCCCATTATCAATAGTATTAATAAAAGTGAAATTGAAGCTAGTAAAACGTATCCGTCAGTGTTCTTGTTGGTTATTAATAGATTTTGTAAGATTTTCAAACAGAATCAACACTCTTTTATCAACAAACACTAGAAACACAAACGCAACCTACACTACATTATGTCTTTCGTACTTTATACCGATAAAAACTACCTGATTACAAGATGTATGATTTGGAATTATGATCATTAGTCGACGATAAGCAATGACGTCACCTCGTTGCAATCTATGCTCGAACTACGATGCAATCGATAATTACCCTCAACAATCATTTATGTACTCGATGAAATGAAATACATTGAAGGTAGAGAAATGATCTAGTCAAGATCAGAAAAAGGTTTTAAAACTATAAACTGCCTCTATAAAATATTTTGAAAGGAGAGAGTTGTAGAGCATAAGAATCTCTAGAGTGTCTTTTCAAAATTTTGTCCAGATAGTGATCTTAAGCCTGTCGGACAAGTATAGAACATACATTGTAACACAATAGTCATGTCAAGTAGCGAGAAGAGGTACATGGAAGAAGAAAAATGTTCCGCAAAGTCTGTTTGCAAAAGAAAAGGTTCACCAACGAATGTTTTTATAGTAAGGCATGTAATGAACCTGACAAAGTTTTCATGAAGTTCCGACTTTACAGCATACCTGTATTTAATAGTTGGCACAAACCAGATTATATGTCATACAATCGTTACAGCTTTCACAGCAGATGAGGAATACACAACACCAATGGATATTACAACATTCTTTAACATGAATCATGGATGACATCGTACAAACAATGGCCGGTAACTGATATCATCTACATTT
>JAOPGA020001908.1:0-11641 GCA_026419775.2 Acrasis kona | reverse complement strand
TCAGATGGAGTAAGAGGTTTCCATCAAGATTGTTGATATCTTCCTCAACACTTGGGGTGGCTTTTTGACTGGTATCTTGTTTGAGAAGCGCTTAACTACATCCATACTAGTGTAACCAAGTAAACTAGCATAAATAGTAGCTTTGCGTTTGTCAGTCGAAGGATGTTCGTCAAAATCAAAACCACTTTGGTATAGTGTGAATGGAAGACCCCAAAATTTAAATGAGCCCTTTATGAGTGATCCTGGCAGCATGTTGCTTCGAATCAGGTCATTGATTGATCGCATTGCATCCAAGGTACACAAGCCTAATATCTTTTGTGGAAACATCTATGTCCCTTATCAACAACTCAGATGATACCTGTAAAAGTATTAATAGACAAGCATGGACAGAATGTAATTGGAAGTCCCTGAAGGAGACACTCGAGACCTTAGACCTCCAGTTGTTTGATTTGAAAAACCAATATGTACCAGAAGCAACCTTCCCTGACGCTCGAATATCTGATGGATCGTCTGTTTGGACCGATGGCTCCTATTACAGATCTAACGGCAGAACTGGAGGTGGCATCGTTATCGATTTCAAAGGCGAAACCAATACTCATGCTATTCGTCTCCAACCTCACCACGACAATGCGTGGGCAGAGATGTACACCGCACTAGTCGCTATCTTGATGACCGAAGAAAATGCGTCCATAACAATCAACACGGATTACAAAAATCTCGTTGACTACATGAATAATGGTGGTAACCTCAAGAAAAAGATTCAGTACAACCAGTTGACAGATTCAATACAAAAAGTAATGGAGTTACACAAAATAAAAGTCAAATGGAATCATATCGAAAGTCACTGCGGTATAGCTCTCAACGAATTAGCCGACAAAACTGCCAAAGAAGGAGCACAATCGGAGAACTTCACATGTGTGGACAGCTTGATTTTGAAATACTGTAGTGACATGTGGTTCTTAATAAATAAAGATAATATCTGGCCAGATATGCGTGGAATCACAAGAGCCCACGTCCAGAAGGTACTCATTGACAGATGGGAAAACAAAACTCAAATGCGGAATCTTGATACTGTCCAAAGCAGCTCTCTGCACCCTAGCTCTTTCTCTCAAATCAAGAAATTGGACGAAAGGATCCAGAGAATGATTATATGTTCTCGAAATGACGCTCTCTACTACAGGAGCAACTTAATCAAGAGGTCATCTGTACTCTCCGAATGTCACAATTGTGACACACAATCAGAAAGGACTCTTGAGCATGTACTCTGGGAATGTGCGAGCAAGGAACAAGTGGCGAATAGAGAAGATGACCTGGAGATGTGGAGATATGTTTACAATATCAAAACAGAAGTAAACGTATCCTGGACACCAATAATTGATGAAAACAGAATTTGTATTGGAGCTCGTGGTGAAATCACCCACCAAGCGTGGACCAAGATCAAAAGCCATGTTGGGTCACTTTGCAACAAAGCAATAACCGATTTGTTGAACTTCCTGGGACACAACTTATTGAACATGATTAAAGAACACAAATTTAATCCTGGAGCGAATAGAAGAGCAAAAGAGTAATTGTAAAGTAGACCCTACACCTTGTACAAGGTGGGTTTAAATAAATTATACATTTGACAACGAAGTCTGTAGGGATGGTCAACGTATCCACGAGTACATCCAAAGCTCCTTCTCAAAAAGATATAACCCACCTGACCACCTCCCACCTATCCCCCAAGAATCAATTGATCTCCTTCGTCGTACATCAACCCCCTGGTCCAATGACACCACCTCCACCTTCTCCAAAGACGTAACCACCGAGGAATGGATAGAGGCCATTGAAAACACATCTGGCACCCCTAGCGTCGATGGTATCCACGGTAAAGTATGGACCTCTCTATCCTCTGAATTTCAAGAACATCTAGCCATTGTAGCCACCAGGATCTTGAGAGGCGAAGAAGAAATCCCGGCATCCATGAAAGAAGCATATGTATCACTAATACCCAAAACTTTGAACCCCTCAGACCTACTCCACCTTTCGAAATTTTGTCCCATCGCCGTGTTACCAGTAATTTACAGGGCATTGTTGGCTATCATTAACCGCCAACTGATGGATGGTTTAATGACATCACATACTTTGTCAATTTTTCAACGGGGTTTCATCCCTTTCGGATCATGTTCTGACCTTACTACCACTATGCTCGCCCTACTAACGGACGCGAAACATCGAAAACAAGACCTATTCCTCTCTCTCATTGACTTCACCGACGCATATGGGAGTGTAGTCCATGAACGATTATTTGAACTACTGCCATTATTAGGCCTCCCATCCCAAGTTACCTCTCTAATCAGATCAATCTACAAAGACCACACTATCCAAGTTCGCACTGCTTATGGACTCACCGAAAAGATTTAAGTCACAAGAGGAGTCCCTCAGGGCGATCCTTCCAGTCCTACTATTTTCAATCTGTACATTGAAATTATCTTCAAAGCACTGATGGAAGAAAATAAGAAGAGCCTCGGTGGCAACCTCCTTGGTTACAAAATCCCCCATACCCCATCCCTCCCTATCATGGGCTATGCCAATGACCTCGCACTCACATCCAATAACCTCAATAGCCGTACTTTAGCCCTCAATATCTTATCCTCCCACTCAAAAAACCTTTGCCTCACCATCAATGGTTCAAAAAGTATACTTATCTCGTATATTCACAAAGGAGGTAAAGTGTTTATTTAGGCCGAGGCCATTTAAAGTGATCAGACGCGGAACGACTGATACTGATCACTGTACAACTTAATCCTCCTCCTCATCAAATTGTAGGTTGAACATTTTAAATATTAGTCAACTCCTGTAACGGGTATACCGTTGGGGGGAGGGAATAGTCAACTTTATTATTTTTTAGAGAACAGGGATAAGCCTGAAAGTTTATTGGTAGTTTTACAACCCCCGTCAATAGTTATTGATGAGTTACCTTACACAAAAAATTATATATACAAATCACCGAGAAGAACTGTTTAATTCCGATGAGGAAATGCTTTTGCTTATTCTGGGGTAGTGTGGTTTCCGCAAATGAGTCGTCATAGAAAAAGACATTCTGCTCAATTCCCTCACCTTCTAGAATGTTTTGAATGTCATTGGTAAGTGTTTTCATTTTCTCCTCTGAATGAACACAATTCAATGTGCGGTGGGTTAGAGTGCTCCATCTGTGACATTTCCTACATACTGGTAATTCGCTTCGCCTCGAGATGTTATAGAACCCGTCGATTCTCGCCTTAATTAATGTACTAGAGACGGCCGCTGGTAAAGATGTGCTCCAAATGTCTAATGTATATACATTACTCGTGAATGGTTGTATTAGTGCTGGTACAAAGACTGGATTTATCTTATCCATTGCTTTTTCGGATCGGATTCTCTTGTGAATGATTTTTGAGATATCCAGGCAGATGTCACCCTGATGCATCCAGATAAATTCTTTGAGTACACTTTTGATAAGGTGGGGTACGTCGACAATCCTATCTCTCTGTATTCTTCCATCCTTACTGTGGCCATCAGCTGCTTCATTTAGATCGATTGCGGCATGCCCCTCAACCCACTCTAGTTTAATTACAAGTTTGTTCTTTCTCGCCCATCCCCAGAAGGCCCTTGCAAGGATCCCACATGTTTTGTTGGTGTCCATTCTGCTCGCAGTTTCATGTGGGCGGTACTTCCCACCGGTAATCTGGCAATTGCTACTATTGCGGTAATCATCTCTGACTCAGTGGAACTATTCACCTTCGGGATATGAAAGTTGGATTCGTTCACTATGGCACCAGTAGATTTATTCAAATAAATGATTCCACCTCCCGCCTCCCCGGTTAATCGGTCGAATGAACCGTCGATCCATATTGTGTAATCATCGCATTTGGGTGGTTGGTCACCGATCCATCCGGTTGAGTTGATTTTGGTTGCAGGGAATGATTTACAACATATTCCTACTCCACTCGATAGGTATAATCCGTACTTGTGGCAGGTTGCAAGAGAACCCCAAATTTTATTACGGGATTTCTCTGAGGGAATTGTTGGCGCTCTGTACATTTCATCAATTGTCAATCTTCTAGTTAGGAAGAGATTGTTGTTGATTGATTTGTACAGTGTTGTTAATCTTCCTATTGCTGCAGTTTCTTTTGCCCTTTTGATACCGAGCCCACCGTCCCTTCTATCTCTATGTACTAATTCGCATGGGATTATATCATTACCATGGATTGCCCTTCTAGCTGCCGCCCTAACTGACGCATCGATATTGTCGAGACCCAGTTCGGTATAATGACCCAGCTGGGTGAAGTACCTTGTCACCCCGGTGGAGATAGTGTTGATAATATTCATGACCATGCTAGGGTGGAGACCTTTAAATCTTAAGGAGGCCAATTTCTTTCGAATCTTGTCTTTGATTTCTGCACAATTTTCACTTCCTGCTTGGGAGTAGGTTATTCTGAAACCAAGGAATTTGATTGGTTTGTTACAGTTTTCTAAGATCGTCATACCTCTCCAGGAACTTGGGTCGTGGGCCAATTCTTTTTTATTCCATTTGTAGTTTGCACATACACTCTTTTTCATGTTCATGGTTAATCCAAGAGTTTCACAAATTATCGAAATCTCGTCGAGAATCTTATCCCTATTTTTTGCAGAGTCTGTCGCTATGGTGAGATTGTCGGCGTATCCTAGGATATATAGTGAAAGTCCCTCTCTCGTCTTGTATGGGAGATTGAGTTTTTTCACTAATCTACATATTACTTCTGTGTTGTCGTAAAAAACTGGAACACAATAACAATAAGAATATGTTGATACGCAATCTCGTGTTCTTCGAGTTTTCACACTTTATTTCAAATATGTTCGGTTGAGTTCAACAAACTCCCCGATCATTTACAACACTCCAGCAGCCACACACAACTGGAATCGAAGTAATGAGCAACAGCGCAGACAGGTATCAAAAAATTCAACCATCAAATGGTTAGGCCATAAACCACCGAAGTGAAAAGGCCAATGCTATCTATTTACAATATACATAGATGTCACAGTGCTTCTCAAATTGCGCTTCAGTGCGTAGGTTCACCTCACATGATGCGCATCTTCATTCATGCCACCTATGTAGGTCTTTCACATAGTGCGCATCTTCTTTCATGCCACTAGTGCCTCTTGCAAATCAACCGCCTAGGTTCCTCACACTGTACATTATGTTTACAAAAACAATTAAACAACTTTTATTCATTCTTCTTGAATGTAATCTTCATCCCGTAGGTTGTCAGTGACCAATTCTTCATTGGAATACTCTAGTATTGCATCTTGATGATACATGGCCAACAAATTCTCACCTCTCGCCAATGTCTTTGATTTCAAGAAATTTGCTGGCGCAGTCAAAGTCTCTACTTGACTCCTTATCTTGAATATCCCATTGACGTCTTTTGCGATTATTCTGAATGGCCCAATGTATCTCACCTGGTGTTTCCCTTTTCTTGTGGGTACCATCCACATTACTGTATCACCTACTTCAAATGACTTCGTCTTCTTGTTGTATTTCGTTTTCAGAAATTGCTTCTGCTTGATGTTCCATATTGCTGGCACAACGTCCCTACTGAATGTTGTCCAGAATTCTAACATTCGCATTTCTGCTGCTGCCTTGTCTACAACAATGCTTGACTGTTCGCCATTGAAGAACGGGGATCTTCCGAACATTAAACCAAATGGTGACGCTCTCAACCTCGAGTGCACTCTTGCATTCATCTCGAGCATTGCTGCTGGTACATACAAGTCCCAATACTTGATGTCCCCAGAAGTCTCCATTGCTTTCTTGACTAGAACGTCGTACACTGTTCTATTGTTCCTCTCTACTTTTGCATTCGCATGGTGATCATATGGTACTGTAAATCTGTGATCCACCACTCCTGCTTTCTCAATCAATCTCATCAGCTTGTTGTCGAATTCTTTCCCTTGATCCGTTTTGAACGCTTTCGGGAATCCAAAGGAACAAAATACCTCCAACAGACACTTGGCAATGTCCTGTTCTGATTTCGATGGACATGCACGCAACCAAGTGAAGCTTGAGAAATCATCTATAATGTCCAGAACGACTGAATTTCCTTGTACACTCCTTGGCATGATTATCAAATCGATGTGGATATACTCAAATGGCACCGTGAACTTTGGAGCTCTGAGCGGACTGAAGCTTACATTGTAGCTATTGATCATGCAGCATACCTTACATCGATTGCAATAGTCAATACACTTCTCCCTCAAATCGTGAATGTCACCGCGTTCTAGAGTCACAGCAATATGGTTGTACATTGTCGCAGCTCCAAAATGCCCAATTGAATGAGAACTCTCCAATAGTTCCTCAATATCGTCCTTCACCCCCAGTAGATAAACCTGCACCCGAGCTTCCACCTTATCACGATTTGTGGCTTGCACTCTCGACAGTAGGTCAGGCAGTACATTACTTTTCCCTGGCAGATGAGCGACTGTTATCGCAAACTCAGTAGTCAACTTCAGAATCCAAGAAATTATGATTCTATCCCGCTTAGAATGGCTACCGTGATGTAAAGCCTCCGAGATCGCTTTACTGTCGGTGTATGCTATTACTGGCCTTCCTAGCAGTAGATGTCTGAAGTACTCTGCATGAAACACTAACGATAGCAACTCCTTCTTCGGCATACCGTAGTTCAACTCTGCTGCTCTCAGCAATCTAGAGTGAAATCCTAGATACTTCACCTGCCCATTAATCTTCTGATACACTACTGCTCCAATTCCATAATCTGACGCATCTGTAGCCATCTCAATTGGGTGAAGTGGATCCGGGAAGTGCAGTATTGGTACATTCTTCACCAATGCCTCGTAAATCTTTTCATAAGCCTTCTCTAGCTCAGGGTATTTGTTCCATTCAAAGTTCTTCTCTTTGAAACTCATTAAAGGATACATAAGTCCAGTTACATTCGGAATGAATCTTCTGAAGAAGTTCACCAATCCCAAAAACTTCTGCATCTCCTTCCTACATGACGGTCTGTCCCACTCCATCATATTAATCACTTTCGAGATGTTTGGTCTGTATCCTGTCTCTTCTAGCCAATACCCTAGCAATGGCACCTTCTTACAGAAGAAGAAACACTTCTGTTTGTCCCCTTCAATGTCAGCAATAGTTAAACTTACCTCAGTCAGTGCATTCAAAACCTTGATTATGTGCTCTATATGCTCACGTAATGACGCGCTGTATATCACAATGTCATCAATATGATTATATGCAAAAGCCGAGCAGCCACTCTTCTGTAATAAATCTCTAATTATTCTTTGAAACACTGAAGGTAAATGCTTCAGTCCTAATGGTGCAGTGATAAAACACCACCTCTTCATAAATGCAGTGAATGCAGTCAAATGTTGATCCTGTTTCCTCAAGAGCATCTGATAGTATGCAGATCTCAAATCTATCTTTGTGTAGTACTTCGCACCTGATTTTGCAATCTCCCAGAATGCATCATCAATACCCGGAACAATATTGGTATCATCTAGTATGTTCTGGTTGGCATTCACATAATCTAATACCCATCTGATTTTTCCCCCTGAGTGCGTTGGGAATATACGCGCGTTATACCTGCCAATCTTTTTTCCATCGCGATCAACAAACGGTACTTCAGAGTCTAGGAACTCTCTTATTACATTGGTTGACTTCCAGGTCTCTAATTGTTCTGCAAGTAGTGGTTCATACGCGTATGGAATCCTACCTTGCTTGTCGTAGCAATCCTTGCCCTTCGTTTCTTCACTGATGAGTATCGGAATAGGTGTCACAGTTGCATGTTTGTCTTTCGTCGCCAGGTTACGTTGAATTGCTTCGTTCACTGAGCCTAGTCCTGGTATCACTTGATCAAGCATCTGCTTCTGTCCCTCATGATACTCGATGCCTTTTGCCTCCTCTAGACGCTCACTATCTAGTATTTCTTCTATATCTCTAACTGCATAGCGTCCCTTGAATTCTTCTAATTCCTCATTTGTTTGCATTGGGCAGACAATGTCAAGTGCGCTCAATATGTCACTACCGAAAACGACCTTGATGTCCATTCTATCCGGTATTACTGCAAATGGATAAAGTAGTTTCTTTCTAAACACTTCAATCTCTAACTCTACTATAAGCGCTTTGGATTCGACAGACGTGGCAACCTGCAATCTTGCATGATTTTGTGATAACGTGTACGATGAATCAGGAATTTTATTTAACGCTCCCTGTGATATTACCCCACTCTGTGAAGCGCTGTCTATTGTAGCTTCAAACGGTACATCATTGATTGTCACACCCACAACTTGATTATCTTTTGGTGTGATGATTTTCGCATGCTTCGGGTGCATAACTCTATCTGGACCGATATCAATCATGTCGCACGTTATCTTCTGACTCTCTTGGATCTCGAATCCATCTTCATATTCTTCGGCCATTGCATGCTCATATGGACTCACGTGCGTTTCGTACACTCTTGTACGAGTGCTACCATCATGGTGTCTTCCTCCTGGTCCTCCTCTTCCTAATCCTCGGGTACTAGCATGTAGACCTCTACCATGTTGACCTCTACCTCTTCCTCTTCCACCACGCACTGCTCTCTTCTTCAGCATGTTGTCATAGCGGCTTCCGGGTATCACATCTTGGTCGCATTCGTGTGCATAATGACCGGCTTTGTCACAATTATAGCACTCACCCCTGTCGCTCGCTGGCATGCGTTCAGGCTTGTGCTCAATCTTCTGCTTCTTCGCCGACTGTGGCCTATCCTTATGGTCACCTTTCCTCTTGTTTCTGTACTCCGTGTCCCTATCGTCGAGTACGTAATAATCCGTTCTTCTGTTGTGGCATCTTGCTAATTGCCACTCAATACACGCATCCAAATTCTCAAACTCTAAAAACTTGTTTGTTATGTTGTCCGTGCGCAGTTCCTTCATTCGAACTACATCTGCAACCGGTAGTGAATTGAGATACCATCGAAGAATCTCTTTGGCCGGTAATGTGGTCAGGCTCGCCAATGTTTTAAATTGTCGTCCGTAATGTGCTATCGGCTGTTTGTTGTTCGGAAACATTTGTTTGAGTCTCTCATCCAATGCCTCCGCTGTAGTGTTTGGGTCCAAAACCTTGAATACAGTTCCAATGATGCTGTCCCATGGCTTTCCAAATATTTGGTCCTTGACGCTCTCCAATTCATGTGCGAATGAAGTGTCGATCGCTCTCTGTAACGCTTGGTAAATGTTGTGGTTCGACAGCCCTTCCTTAATTAGGAACACATTAAATCGCAGTATAAAATTAACTGCATCGTCATCCACGCGGAACAATGGCAGCTCCTGGCTGTATTTATTTACAACTCTCTCGTCCTTTGTTCTCGTTTGTGGGGCTTCTTTTGGATTCACGGTCGATGATGTTGTTCACATGGACAAGAAAGAAAGAAAAGACCATGTAATACATCAACATAGGAGCATCAAGAACAAGCAAGCGATCTTTATGGTCGAAACGGTACTTGATGCAAGAATGCGGTTCGCATTAAAATTAATGCAGGAGCAAGAGAGACCAGTCGAACAAACTCCCCGATCATTTACAACAGGATTGAAAACCAGCTCACGGTTATGATTGATGATAGAGAGGCAAAGAAGAAAGGATGTGTGCTGTTAAAGCTGAACTTCCTGATATGTGTGTTCCATCTCCTCAAAAGTATAAGTGGATACTTGAGCAGCAACAAGTCAAAGTTTGAATACTCTGATGACAACTTGGCATTCATTTGAAGTGTGATTTATGGTATGCTTCTTCAACGTATAACACTTCAGCATACAAAGTGTTATACGTTGAATAAATTTCATATAAGCTCATATCCCGCATTCATACCTTATTTTGATAGAGAGTGGCATAACAGTCAAAACGGAGATGATAAGATGTTTTACCTTCGGTGGACATCTATCAACCGCAGAACAAGATACGGTAAGTGATATAATCAACCTTTTATTAATTTTAGGTTTGCATTGGACTAACAACTATGTTGAGAGCCTGTTCCAAACTTGGAGGTCAAAGCGTAAAAGTAGATGTCACCGTTTAGATGATGCTCTGATATACGTTAGGGACTTGCTACTCGACCGGATACAAGAACGTAAAAATGTATTTGAAACTTGTACTTCAGCAGCAACTACTTCCTCCAAATTAAAAAAGTACCTTAAACAGGCTCAGGAAGTTTATCTAGACATGGTTAAGTTTGTTTCTGATAGTGTATTCACTATACCTAGTGTATCCATTGCTGATAAGGAGCATAAAGTGAATTTACACAAGATGTCTTGCTCATGCTTGCGCTGTAGACAAAACAACTGTTTTTATACATTAAAATTAGCCTGCTCTCTTTTTGTACCGTATTCTCTTAAAGCTTGGAAAATTGTGCGAGTTAGAACATTCCAAATAAAAAAAATCCCCATTTATTTTTACAAACCAAATAGACCAGAAACTCTTAGTCAAAGTACACTTCGTCTGCGTCCTCAATCTCCACCTGAGATAAACTGATTGGAGGACGATCAACGTTGTCGAAAGTGTTACCAAGTAATTTGTGAATTCCAGGGAGTCTTGAGTTCAATACTTCAGCCTTGAGCGAAGTAAGCCTTCTCCAATAGACTGGTGGGGGATTGACAATGTTGGCAGTGATTCCACATGCGCCAAACGAGTTGATGATGCACTTGTCATTGATACTATTATACACTCTGCGGATCCAGCGGCACACATGGTAGTGGCTTTCCTTCTACGCAGTTATCTACAAGGTACTCATTATAATACTTTCTTAATGATGCTTTGAATGGCCTGTTGATTCTTTAGTAAATCCATGTACAATTCAGTGGTCATGTACACCTTTGACTGGAAGCGCATTCTTGAGCTAACTTGATGCACTTTAACCTGTCTAAATAGCTGTAGCGTCTAGGTTTCCTTTGTTTACACTCAGGTATCAGATGAAACTGAGGCTGCTCTTCGTCCAGAGGAACAAGAGTATTCAACTCCAACTTTGGATAGTTGATTACTTTCTTCAACATGTCGACAACTTTAGTGATAATGTTTGTCATGTTTGTTATGTTTTTTATTATAAGTAACGGCTGATTTTATATTAACAAGTGATGTATTGATCTGGAGAATATGATTTATTTTTAATTATAATCTGGTTTTGATTTGATTAGTCAGTAATTTTGATTTTGTAAGTGAGTTATCGTTAAATAATTATTAATTATCTAAAGTTTTAAGGGATATTAATTGAATATTTGAGAAGCTTTCTCTGAGTTGCAAATAACTGTGTAACAGAAATTTTGTCCCAATTTGTTATTTTATCCTTTCCCGCTGTTATTAATAAATTGTTCTTTTATTTGAACTTCAATTTTAAAAAATCAAACAAAATGACAAACGACGCACTATTATATCACCCATACAAACAATACTGTAGAGGATATAAGAATAAGTAAGTACGCTATGTTACTGCGAACTGTGTGTTATGGTTTTATTTCACAATTATTTACATAAAGTGTTCACACGAGTAAGTCATCTCCGATTACAATGAATCTCCAATGACGACTCTTCACTAGTTACAATGTATATTTTGGTTACAACAAGATAGAAGTTTACGACATAGTTCCTCCACCATTA
>JAOPGA020001904.1:0-15666 GCA_026419775.2 Acrasis kona | reverse complement strand
CCTATACACAGTAGATGATACAGATATATATGAGGGTGTCGTCTCGGCTATCCCTAAACCAAACAAGCCCAAAAAGATAGAGAATATGAGACCTATCACTGTCCTTCGACTAATTGTTCGTATCCTACACTCCATCCTCGCAACCAGACTAAAAGATTTCATAAAGAGGACCAACATTATCAGAGAAAGCCAACAGGGATTTATCGAGGGTAGTAGATGCATCACACAGTCGGCAATCATACAAAGACTCATTGAAATTCGAGCTCAACGTGATGAAATTACTTCTTTTGTTCTGCTTGACCTAAAAAATGCGTATGGTGAGGTCAACCATGATGCCATGGAGAAGGTCATGATCTGGCTCAAATTACCAACCCACTTCACCAAATACATTATGAAGACACTGCACCTCGCAAAATCCTGCGTCAAAACTAATATCGGTTTAACGGAACCTTTTGGAATTGAGAAAGGAGTGGCACAAGGAGATCCTCTTTCCCCTCTTCTCTTTGACATGATCATGGAATGTGTAGTAACCACGTTTTATAAATATGAGTTCCATACTGTCAAAGAAGGAGAATTGGAATTGGTGGAACTCTGCTACGCAGACGATACAGGTCTAATTGCAACCAATGATAAAGACGCAACAGAGGCTACTTCACAATTTATTAGAGCCCTTGGTCGTTTTGGTCTTCAAATTAACCCAGACAAAACAGTGTACATAGTTGCCAATCCGAACTCCATAAAGAAACTCCACAAGGTGAAAGTGGATAACTTCGTTATCAAATCTGAAAATCGCCAGAGGTATCTGGGACACGAAGTTGGTATTAGAGACTCCGGGGCCAAACCCTCCAAACTAGAGAAAGAAGTTGTATTGAAGGCCCAAGAAACAATCAAGAACATCAACCTTGCAGGGAGGTACCACAAAACGAAAAAGCAACTAATATCTTCACTCTCAGTCTCTAAAATACAACATTTTAGCCAACTCCACCCTATTAATCCATCTCTACTTGATAAATTAGCGGGCACCATCTCCAAAAAAATCAAATCATCGGAGATGATGCAATACAATTTCAGTAACGAACCTATTTTTATTGACAGTAGCCATGGAGGATGGGGATTTACTCACCCTAAAGTCACCTCACACACAATGTTTCTGAGAGCATCAATTGCCCTCCTCAATGCGGAAGTCACTGCATGTAAAGTACTGTCTAGACAGGCCTGGACTAGTGGAGCATGGTCTCAACTGGTAGATATCTGTGGATTATATAAACTAAATATTGGAAGAGCTGGAGAGGGAGAGATTGCGAAGATACCGAAAGGGAACATCATGACTGGCACTGTCATTTGGACGGACGGATCCTTTAAGCGCAATGTTAAGAAACATAAAATTGGAGGGGCCGCAGTTGTTACTAAAGACAAAAAGATAATTGATGTGTTCAAATTGAGATTTACGGAAGGGAACGATAATGCTTTTGCCGAGCTCGCTACTATTGCCTACGTAGTATATATCTTGGACAAGGACTCAACGGCAACAATCAAAACGGACTACCTTAATGCAGTAAAAGCACTTACTACTGGATACAAGAAAGATGACGACTACGTGATGATCCTGAATTTCATTGAATCCCAAATCAAACAAAAAAATCTTGATATCGAATGGGTGCATGTCCCAAGCCACACTGGTATTAAAGAAAACGAACTGGCTGACGTGAAAGCCAAATCCGCTAGGAAGAGAGGTAAAGCCACAGATATGACCCCTCTTTTCACCTGCAACATGGATCTTTGGACATTTCAAACAGAAGAGTCTGCTTGGCCATCAATAAGTGAGATTGTGAAGGAGCAAACCAATGAGGAGCTTAAAGCGAAATGGATTGAAAAAGCCGACAAATGGGATGTTGTCACCACTAGTAGCCATGTACACCAGCGATCCTTTGACTACAGAGCAGCCAATATCGATGACAAGCTGGGTGATGTGCTCTTCAGGGCTCAAAACGATATGATTGCCTACAGGAACAATCGAAATCGGACATTTACATCGTGTGAGCAATGTGGACACCATACCCTGGACCTTAAACATCTTCTATGGGAGTGTGGGAAGATAGAGGGATGGGAGAAAGTAGGAGAGGATTGTATAGACAGAACAACCTGGAAGATTTACTGGGACACCCGAGAGCACCATGAAGACGAAGATGAGAATGTGATATGGATTGGAGCAAGAGGGGATATCAGTGTTGTACAATGGAACAAACTGGTCAAACTGTATAAATCACCACTAGAGGCCAGTAAAGACCTGAAGCAAATACAAGCAAGTATTGCACAGCACCTGCTTTTTATACTGAAATCTTACGAATTTGGTAAACACGCTAACGGTGCTAGGTCCAGAGCTAGAGACCGTCAAGAGGGTAGACACGAGGAGGATGACGATGAAGACGAGGACGATGATGATGAAAATGAGGAGCTGGCAGAATGGGAAATGACTGATGAACCACCCTAGCGACCGGACTTGACCCCCATATCCTATCTGCTACCTAACCGTTTCGCCCACTCGAGTGACAAAGTACAGTTGTGCAAGTCTTTGAGACAAAATAAAAACCCCATTTAGACTAATTTTTCTTCTGTACTTGGACTTCTTGTGTAATCCTTTCTTGATTGTCATGACATGAGGTACGACTTCTCGTTTGAATGTATTCCAGAATTGTTTAACACGGGTAACTGCTTCTTCATCTGATAACTCAATCGAGTTATCCTCTCCCCCTGTAAAAAAAGGTGGCCTGCCAAACATGAGTGCGAATGGCGATGATTTGGTGTTGGGGTGAATTTTTGAATTAATGTCTAACATTGCTGGCGCAACGAATAGATCCCAATCAAAAGTATCGTTTGTAGCCTCCAGACATTTCTTTAAAATTGTGTTCCTTGCGGTTCTGTTAACAATCTCAACAAGACCGTTGGCGTGGTGATTGTATGGAACAATTTCGTTGTGTTTGATTCCTGCAGCTTTTTCGATAGATTTTGTTAAATCGCTCACAAATTCTCCCCCATTATCGGTTTTGAAATCACGAGGGAAACCGAATGACGAAAATACTTCTAGAACATAACGGGCTGCGTTATCACTGTCTCGTGCAGGTATTGGTTTTAACCAAGTGAATCTGGAAAAGTCGTCAACTAATACAAGAACGTATTCGTAACCTCTTCTGCTTAATCTCATTTTAAAAATATCACTGTGTATTTTTCTACCAGTTGATAGAGATTTTGGAGGGGCAATTGGACTGTAACCGACGCGGTAATTGTTCATTAGTCGACATACGTTACATTTCTTGCAGTAACTTAAGCAACGGTCGAACAGGTTTGGTATGCCTTCGATTTGTCTTGAGATAGTGATGTGGCTGCACATGATACTTGCACCAAAGTGTCCACGTGAATGTGCTTCTTCGATAATCTTGTTAACCTCAACATCAGACATTGATTTACCGTTGGTGACCTCAATCATGTTGATTCTTGACATAAGATCTGGTAGTCTGTTCAAGGCTCCTTTTAAATGAAAGGCATCAAACTGGAATCGTACTAATTTAACCAACCAATTAGTCAATGCTTTCTCGCGATTCGGATTATCCTTGATTTTGAACATGTACACAATTGCTTCGTTGTCAACCCATAGATTAAATCTTCTACCAAGAAGGTAATGACTGTAGTATTCAGTATGAAAAACTACTGACAGAAGCTCTTTCTTTACGATAGTGTAGTTCTTTTCTGCGCCTTGAAGTACTCGTGAATGGAACCCTAGGTAATGCCGCTCATCATTGATGGTTTGGTACAATGCGGCACCGATGGCGTAATCTGATGCATCTGTTGCGAGTTCTAGTTTCACATCTTTGACCGGGAAATGTAGGAAAGGACCTTTTGCTACCAAATGATAGTAGAGTTCTTGGTATGATTTCTCCATTTCATCTGTCCAATCGAATTTTTCTTCCCTAACCGATAAGAGCGGCTTCAGTTTGTTTGATATGTTGGGAACAAACTTTCGGAAAAAGTTAACTGTACCCAAAAATCTCTGAATCTTCTTACGGGTATCTGGTCTTGGCCATTCTAGCATGTTGCAGAGTTTGATGTTGTTTGGACGGAATCCTCCCACCTCAAGAAAATACCCTAGGTAAGGTACTTTAGTCATGAAGAAAAAACATTTCTTGGGAGCAATGGTCAAAGAGACTGATGTGAATGCATTCAAAACTTTAATGCAATGTTCTACGTGTTCTTCCAACGATAGGCTGTGAACAATTACGTCGTCAATGTGGTTATGAGTAAATTCACTGCATCCATGTGCTTGTAACAACGAACGAATTAATCGTTGAAAGATGCTTGGTATGTGTTTTAACCCAAGAGCGGCTGTAATAAATCTATATCGAACGCCACGAAATGTCGCTGTGTCGAAGTAAGATTTGTAGGTAAGCCGAACGTAGGTCAAGTTTCGAATAAATCGTCGCTCCTTTCTTTGCAATAACCGAGAATCCGTAATCTGTTGAAGGGACGTCATTGGTGTCGTCGCATGTTTTCTCGTTGATATGAATAAAGTCGTGAATGGATCTATTCTTGCTTCCGGAAAAAATATTAAAAACCCGTGAATTGAACAATCCCACCGGAATACCTAAATGGTCTTTCTCTGGTTCGGCAAGATCGTCGTGTTTTTCGATGATTGACTCTGATAGTCATGTTTCGACATCCTTAGCGATGAGTTCAAAGATCAATTAAATATTGTAAGTTGTTGCTTACAACAAAAGGTGGTCAATCTATCGAGCTAATGATTAAAGAAGCAGGATCCACTAGCCATCCTTTGGGTCCACAATGGGTTATAAGATTAGGTATCTGGTCTTTAAGAAAAAAAATAGCATTCAACATGTTCGGTAGTCAACGTTACTTAGCTTATGCTCGTAACTATGGTCTTGGTTCTCCAATTCATCCATTGTTTTATCTGGACTCTGCATCCATCAAGCAAAATATTGCAACCTGGTTAAAGCAGAACAACTTGTAGGTTTCCCCAGTCGACGATCAGTTAGACTTGTCTGATGACAAATTCTATGATACGTTGGACAATTTTCAAGTTCCATTAATTAGTCAATCATTTCATCATGTTGATGGATTGTTTATTTATCAAATTGAAAAGATTGATGGTGATTTGAAGATTGTAAATGTGATAAATCTTGATAAAGATTTGATATATCATATGCTGTGTCAAAGTTGGCGGGTTGTTGTGGGATCGGTTTCTCTTTGTTGGATGTAATTTAGGGTTGTTTTCTTCAACATTTGAACAACTTCAACAATTTGAAGATATTCAAATAATTTTAAATTGTTGAATTAAGGCTTATAATTGATGCTACTGAGTGTGCCATAGAGCGACCATCTGACTACTACATTCAACGTATCTACTACTCTGGAAAGAAACGGAGACACATGGTGAAATATCATATTGTGTGCTCAATTGTTGATGGGAGGATACTAGATATACATGGACCATTTCGAGGTACAGTTCATGATGTGAGCATTGCGAGRTCTTGGTTAAGACGACCAGACATCCAACTACAACCAGGGGAGTTCCTGCTTGCAGATAAAGGATATCAAGGTCTGCCACATACAGTGGTGCCATATAAGGGAGCTGTTGACGAGTTGCATTCTGCCGTTAATCGTGTGATTGGATCTGTAAGAATATTGGTTGAAAATGCAATCGGAAGAATCAAGATATTTAGAGCAGTTGATAGCAACACGCGTTGGAGGCATGGAAGAGAGAAACATCATTTTGTATTCCTTGCAGCTGCAGTTTCTAATAGGCTAAAAAAATGGTAGCGTGGTTACAACCGAGTTTATTTGGTAGGAGCAACTTTTTTGGTAGAACTGGTCGTGACAACCCATTTTTTATACAATATTATAAATATTTATTTGATAAAATGTACATACATATTGTTCGTCTCCTTTTGTTGCTAAAAGTACAGGTGTTATATCATTGATACGAACAGCAAAATTTTCATTTACAATATTACTTTTTGTGCTTTTGGGTACATGTGTTGATGTATTGATGAATTAACAGAAAAAGCATTCAGGAACACCACTGGAACGTGCTTTTTACCCAACTTCCATACCTCTGTATTTGTTATTGTTCCAAATGAGTTGAGGTCAGTGCATAACATAATCGCCAACAGATATGGTCGTCCGATCTCTTTTAATCATGTCAACACTTCTCAGCAACTTGAACTGGTCAATAGCATCACACCATCCCATTTCAACTGCAAACATTTGATTTTCATTCTTCACCTGTTCATCGACAGTAATAGGTGGACTTCGTTGTCTTTAATGTGACCTGATACTTGCGCAATGTCTTCTGCGCTGAGTTCAAAATCATTTTCGGATCAAGCCCTGTGTTCTTCATGACCTCGTTTTCTGGATAAACGATGTTCCACAGACCACTTCTTGTCCAGTCTTTAATATTTGCCATCGTTTCTCTATAATCTCAGGAAGCGAATCATCCATTCAAATTTTGTCCATCTTCTGGGTACCCAATGTGGTCTAATTTACTCAATATTTTATGTATTTCAAAACTATGATTTTTCAAAGCCGAGAAGGACACCGAGAATCCAAATAAGAATATCAATTCTCAATAAAGAACAGGCTTGATTTTGGAACTCTCAATAAAGAAGGAGAATCTCGGCAATTTTTATCCCCCTAATATCCTGCGGACGCATAATGTGATGAACACAAAGAACGTTGATACGTGTAACAAAAAGGGTTATTGAATAAAAATTTGTCTTATATAACCTAACTTTTATTTAACCATTAGTTGTCAATCTAGATCACTTGACTCTTCTTCTTTATCACTCTCAGAGTTGTGGTCACCGTTGTCAGAATCCCAATCTTCCTCTTCTATCTCCTCATCGTCATCATCATCATCGTCCTCACTATCTGAATTATATCTTTATACATTCCATTTTGGATTATCAACTATTTTTAAAACACCAAACGGAGAAAATGAGTACTTCAATTTTTTTTTATTGATTTCACGAAACACAGAAGTCAGAACCCACATTGTACTCATGTTCACGTTGATTGCTTATTCAATTTGTTGTTGTCGTCAATTATAAACCATTTTGCCACCTCGGACTCGTCAGTCTCGTGGTAATGGCATAGTAGTGTTTCTAAAACTTCTGTGATTTTATTGGCAAATTCTTCTCCGGTGCTTGTCGATTGCCCAGCAAGCCTCTTTTGTTGTTGATGGTAATGCTTTTGCATACAGAATATCACTTTCTGACAAAATAGGATGGTACATAATACGATAGTATATAACATGATCCATATAGCATTTAAAATGATCTGGTTTGAGAAGACGATAGAAAATTAATGGCGGTATGTGTTTGGGCTACCGACTGTTTTTCCAGGTATAAACACCAACATAAAAGTGTTATTATCACAATATGAACCTTTACAAATACAAAGTTGACCAAATCAACTTCCGAAATTTCGATGAAGACAATCTCAAAAATGTTCCACCTTTTTGTCGACGGGTAGCCAACAACTGCCGGTGCCAGGTTAACAATATTCAAGGACTTGGTTTTCTATATCAATGTAGATGAGGATAGCATCTACAAAGAGCTGCAGGGTACAATTAAAGAAAATGGAGGAAGCATCACAAGGTCGCTCGCAAGACAGCCAAATTGCTGCTACTTACACCTACGTGGAAGACAAAACTGATGTACAATTATGGACTCCGGATTGGGTGTGAGATTGTATTTCAGAGGGCGAGCTTAAAGCAGGTAATGAATACATTCCAACTTTTCGAAAGGAAGTAGACGGGCCACAAAAGAAGAAGAGAAGGACTCAGACTGAGATGGAAAATGAATTTGCCAAACAACAACAACAGAGGGATGTTTTGAGTAACGTGCCTTTGAACCCAACCACAACAAATGGTAAGCAACACACAATTTCAACAAACTCACAACAACAGGTACTGTTGGCTGCGACCGAGACTCTATGGAGAGATGTGTCAGCAACGCTATTACAAAGTCCATACCGAAGATTGCTCTGGGATGTATTTTTTTCATGAATGAGTGGTTTGGACTCGCTAACCTCGCTAAGACTGGTACTGACAACCTGAAGACGGCAATTAATGACGTTGTTAATGAGGCCATAAGTAACAATAAGGAAATCTATTCTCCTGAAGGGAAATTGCCAAAAAGTATGCTGAACGAAAGAGGAAGGAGGCAGATGAGGAAAGTAGAACACATGAGAGCGACAAAGATGTAGAAAGTTCCTCAGATGAACAATAAAAAAGTGTTGGCAACACATGTTTATTAGTAATAGCAACGCATGTTTTTTTGGTGGTGACTACTTAATTTAATAAGTGATGGCCACCATCTTCATTTTACCAGTCTCCACTACCCGTTGTCAGAACCTCTCTTTTTCACTCATTTAAAAAACGGTTGCAGCTGCGAGTCAAAATTTTCGCCGGTTGCAACAACCAAAATCTATAAAAAAGGTAGCCACAACCACAATTCAAGCCTATTAGAAGTGTTGGCAAATCTAGGAATGATGATGGGCCACCCTATCTCTAAGACTCGCAATGAATATTTAGGAGGGCGTAATGTTTGTCATCACCGCATGCAGAGACATTAAAATTGTTGTTTAGTATTTATTTTGTTAAAATTCTTGTTCTTGTTGTGTTAAGCATGTTTAACATTTTCAACATGTTGATCGATAGTTAAACTATTGTCCAGAGCAGTCAAATTAGCCAATTTTTTGTAAAAATAAGATTTTATTTTTTTCAGAACAAGATATTATAAATTAATCAGGTACAACCTCTCAAGTTCATCGTACTGCCTACATGAGGTCCATCATCTCTCTAATCTCTCAGTACATAGTTATTGTCCTCGTCAGATTTGTTGCACAAAGTCTTCTTGTTCCGAACTGCAACTGCCATGATCATCGTCGAGACCTGCCTATCCGTCTAGAAGGTCGTCAAATTCATCTGAGTCTTGACTGTCCTTTGAGCCCTCCGGTTCACTGTTCACTGCTTGGTATCCTCGTATACGAAATCTGGGTCGCGGTTTGGTTGGCGGCTACGTCTTGCTATCTGGGTTAAAGTTTGTTGGTCGTTGTCAGCTTTCTTTGGTAGAGTCTTCCTTGCCATAGCATTTTTTTCTTTTAAGCTTGAGTTTTCACCTTTAAAGTACAATCTAAAAGAATATAGCAAAATGAATATCAAAGTAGAAAGCGCCTTGAAGCATCTTTTGAATTACCATCGAAGTAGAATCAGGGAATTATCGGCACTCTCAAATGTACAAAACAAATTTGCTGAAGCATAACATAACCTTGTTGTAACCAAAGACTTACAATGTGGAAGGTGGCATCTGAGAGATTGAAGTATGCAGTTCCGAGTAAGTTCCACGGTACTATAAATACGGAACATACTATGTAAATAATATATAAAATAAAACAGTAACAAGCAGTTTGATACAAGCCTCCCTGTTACTAATACTATACATCTCATTATTCTCAACAAACCTGATGTAGACTTACTTGGTCCCGTGTGGTTGTGATGAAGCCCTGTTCTATTTTTGTTTTGGTTGGCTTTAGACATACCAAAAAACAAATCCAGAAGATTGTTTAACGACTACTTTGAGTTGAGATACAGTGCAGCTGTATCTTATCATGGTGTAACAAAAGCAATTAAAGTTTTCCTAACATGTTCACGCTGTTATTAGATACTGGATGGATAAAGTCAAATTTAGCGACCATCACATTGAGTACAAACAAAAGACAAAGAAGAGCAGTGCGCACTATCCTTTATTCATGTCACACAGTATCCGCTATCCAACATTTCAAGATGTAATGAATATACTGTCTAAATTTGGTCACAGTGTGTCATGATTGTTTCTTTACATACTTCATTAATGCTATTGAGTAAGGATACTAATAAAGGGGAGATTACTTACTTATGAACAATGTCAAAACACACTGTGCAGAAGATACTCTCGAGGCCATGACATTAATCTTCTACGCACATGGAGTTAGTTGAGATAATATACTTTGTTTTTACCCTAGGTGCACAATGAAGCGTGTATCAAGTCATCTCCCTTCCATCCCACCACAAGACATTCAAAATGAAGTGATAAATAAAGAATTTTGTAATTTTTATTTTATTTTGGCTAATTTGGCTGCTCCGGACAATATTTAAACATTTTCAACAACCTCAACAAAATCAAATATTTTAAAATGTTGAAGAAAACAACCCTATTAATCATAAATGTAATTTTGAAACATGTTGTGATGGTGACTTTCACTCGATAAGATATATAAACTTATTTGATATCCCAAACATTTTTTATTCCATAGTTTGCCCTTGCGATCTTGTGAAGAGCTGTTTCAACTCTAATTATCCCCTGGAATCTTGGTTATAATTTTGAATGTCTTTCCTGCTGGGTGCTTCGCCTCCATAGCATTGAATTTGCCACGAGCTGCAATGGATCCAATAGGCGTCATTTTCAACATTGACACAACATCCACATTACATGTTTGCAATCGCTTAGATCCAATTCGGTCAGACGGGGCAAGACCGCAGTCGTCTATCATCTACAATTGACAATTCTCGATCCTATGAACACAACAGATATTGATTCAAGAAACATTGATTTATTGTGAAATCTTTCTACCAAACTTTTTCAAAAAGAACAATTCTATTTCCTTAATGTATCCAAATTTAAAATCAAGACCATTCTTGCCAAGATCACTCTTATTCAAAGCCGCGAATGTTCTTCCATTTAAGTCTTCCTCATACAATTTATTCACAACTTCTTGCAGATTATTATCTTGTTCCTCAGCCAACCAATTTTTTTCCAACCAAACCCTCAACTCGTCCCTGGTCAACTTTTTCATTTCCTCATACGCATTCTTCTGTTCTGGAGTTTGCTGCACAGCACCTTCACTCTGACCTCCACCACCCACTACAATAACATGTTGAGTACTTTTGTTGCGCGTGGCTTACTATTTTTCTGTTGTTCCACTTGTTGAGTGTTTAGAAAATCTGGGGGTATAACTGAAATTCGGCGAGTATCACCACCCGCAAAGAAAACGTCTACGTTTGAAAATTCTGTATCATGTTCTATATATGCAATTTTGGAATTGATGTTGTTGTATTCGTCTTCAAACTTCTTTTTATGTTTTGCTCCCCCAACCCATACAACAACCCAGGACTGGTTGGGTTGAAGAAGTCTGTAGTAATTCTCTGCTTGATCCAGAACATGGTGGTCTAAACTACTGGTATTTGCTCTATCTCCATTAACTAACAGATCTGCTCCGTGCTCCACAGCCAATTTGTAATCACTTATATAGTACATTCTATCTAATCTTTGACCATTACAAGCAACTTGCGGATCAATCCTGACGTCCAATGAGTTTTTTGAAATACACGGCGACCTACCTTATATATATGTCGGGAAGAGCCCTTTTTAACGCATGATAAAATGCTTCAACATAAACATCCTCCACATTCGTGCTTTTTCTTTTTGCTAATTTTGTACCTTTAATAATGGATATTCTATTCATGCACTTGATCGCTTCACAAAGGAGGACACGAAAATCGATACGATCGTCAGAAAAAAGCCCATCAATACTTTGAGATTTTCTGGTAACATCAAACGATCTCTCAATGTATTTTTGGACTATAGGGTTTGCAAATTCCACATGTTTTTGTTGTAGAATGCATATGTTATACCTCTGTAATTCGATGGTGATTCGATTTTGTTTGTTAATATCAGCTGAAATTACTTCTTCGGACATGATGGAGATTACACCCGCTAGTACATCTTCGTTATTCAAACCTTGTTTCATTTTCTGAAAATTCGCGCTTCGCGATATAGCGGAGATCACAGTTGATTCATAATGTTGTTTCCATAAATCAAGATTCAATTCATCGTTTTCTTGATATAATTCATCCATGTACTTGCCGAGCGTCTGCGTGATACCTTGCGCTCCACCGCTCTGAGCATAAATGTGTTCGACGATCTCTTCGTTTACTCTCCTTCCCGTCTCTTGCTCATACTGTCTGAATAAATCTTTCGTCTCGTCGAACGAAAAGTATGGCGCGGTTATCTTCTCATCAACATTGAATGGCGAACCGATCCTGGTGTGAATGTAATCACCGACGTAATTTGTGATTCCGAGGACTGATTGTAGCACGTAACCTGTTTTAGTATTGTCTTCGGCGCCAGATACTCTGCTATTCTTTATTGCTCTTAAAGCGTCTAAAAACGAACTCCTATCCTCGTCCCGCCAAGTGCACAGAGCATCCAATTCGTCAATGATTAAAACGACTTTTGATTCACGAAAGTGCTTGCTACCGTTACCGAATAACTTGCGAAAAGTATCCATGTTCAATTCTTTTTCATCTTTAACCTCGAATTCTGCACAATCCAATAGTACCTTAAGTGTACTTACTAAACCAGCTTCCCCTTGCACAGCTGAGATCATGATCAATTCAAATTCCGACCGTAAACTTTCTATTAACGCTTTGGCCCTTGTAGACTAGAAAAGTTGAAACCAAAACAATGTGTTGAATTACCTTTCCGCTTTGACTTGGTGCAACGAGGGTGGTGAACGCCATACGCTCGATTCTTCCTCTCAGGTTTAATTCATTCCATGGAGAGGGATCAACATAGTAGTGATACGCCGGGATCAAATCACCATTTGCAGCGAATACTTTTGTATGTCCCCTAGACTTTGCAACGATTTCTCCTGTATCATCACCTCCTTCATCTTTTGCATCTTCATGCTTGCGCTTTAGTGATGGTCCTTAAAAATGAGTGAACAGTATACCAAATGAATTACTTTTGTCTTCAATGGATGCTTTCTTAGTCGAAAATGATTTGCTTGAACGTAACGCACTTTCGGTTGATTTTTTTGTCTGTCTTTTCATCAGCTGCTGACTTAGTGGTCGTTGTCGTTTTTTGTTTCTTGATCGGTGGTCCCTTTGTTTCTTCATCAATTTCTGATTTGTTCTCCTCTGATTCGGATTCTTCAGCATTCGTTAAGTTCTTTCTTTTCGCCTTTCTCTTCTTGGTGGTAGTGTGTTTTGTTTTTAATTTAGTTTCTTGAACAACAACATTTTCTTCGTCCTGTCCACTCTTTATGGATTTCTTTTCAGATGCTACTTTTGGTGTGATCTTTGATCCTTTTGATGCGGCAGTGAATTTTTTTGTTTTTTCATCCATTTCAACGTGTGCTGCGGGGTCTTGGATGTCAGTGTTTGTGAATAAGTTTGTAAGAGCTTTCAAGAAATTGGTTGAAAGTATGCATTTTGGTGAACTGGCCAGGGAAAGTTATGACAAGGTTTCAAAGCAGGAAAGTTGGTCACCAATCTAGAAGAGTAGATAAACTCCATCAAAGTCACCGCTGAGGATGACGACCTTAATAGTCACAACACCACACATTCTTTTGAATAAAAGAAAATGTACCAAATTGATGAGCAGCAATTTACATATATAATAAAGAGATGATGAAACTTAATGTCCCCAAAACACTCATAGAAGTGCGGTCGATATTAACTGACAACTACAACATACTTTCCATAAATGAAAATCAGAAGAAGAAGTGTTCAAACATTTTAAAATGTATCGGTGATAATCTCACCAAACCTGAATACATACTAGATTGGTTTTAACGACGTTTTTTATTATTCTTCATTTTGTTGGTGTCTCTGATTAGAGCATATTTCTCATTGCTGGAAGTGATCGATAAGAGACTGAACAATCATAATTTTCCATTTTGTTTTTACCAAAAAACCATCGGCCAGCAGTCAGAGTGAGTCTGTCGTTTACAAGATGACGGCTAATGTTTTCTTCAAACTTTAAACAAAAAACGACCAATACGAACTGCATTTGGTTATTGACCTGAATTAATTCTGCTTTTTTCAATCTCTTCCCTAACGGTAGACAAGGTTGTTATTTCATCAAACTTGACTGCATTACCGATGGTCACAAGTTCCGCTGCCTTCACGAAACCATCACAGGAGCCTGATTTTTTGGCTGGTATTCCAATGTATCCAGGAGGCAACAATAAATCAAATATCTGGACGAATGCGAACTTTTGAACAATGTGGTTCCAACCATGGGATTGAATATTCTGTACCATCTGACGTGACATGTGAGAGTCACCTTGTTTTGATACCTTTGGTAGCTGCCTAATAAAATCACTTTCTTGTGACAGATTGGCCTTTAAACCTCCAACAATGAGTGAATCATTGAACAAGGGCACCAATTCACCCCATGTGTTATTGACACCAATGGTGCTCGACTCATGAATCCTACACATTAGAGATATAACAAATACCATCTCAAATGCTGTACCCTCATCAACCGCTAGATTTGTACCAATCAGTCCATGAGCTAATTGACTTGGATGGCTATAAAAATTTGCTGTAAGCCATAGACATGTACTTTGGAATCACTACTTTCAGTCGATTCTGTCCTTCTGGTTCAGTGAACACACCAGTGATGGCAAACAATCAAACAATTGGTAGTTCACGACTGTTGAATTTGATTTTGTAATCCTTGTGAACAGAAACACCTATTGATGCCATCAACATAACAAGACGAACGAATGGCTGGCAGATTACTTTAATGACAAGTTCCAACTTGCAATAGTCGAGAACCTTTTTGTAAGCTACACCATCCAGAGCTTTTAAAATGTTACTCTCTGAATCAAGAGATATATCGTTATCATAATTCTCACAACACACCAATCATTCTTGGAAACCCTCCAGTCCTCAATTTGAGATTTTCAAGGAAAAATTTATAATTCTCTTGTTTCAGACCACGATCATACAAAAACTCGATAATAGTCTTAATTTGTTGATTGCGCCTCACAACTGAGTCATTACATATTTGGTAGAGGTGATCAATTAAGAGAGATTTCAAATAGACTGCACAAATTTGACTAGATGAAGTCGATTTTCCATCCCATAAACTCAAGAATCCCAGTCCAATCAAGGCGAAAGCAGGGTCTCTTAACGTGCAAATGTGGTATACTTTCGGATCCTTCAATGTAGGGACCATGAATTCCCAAAATTCATAGAATGAAGATAATTGATCTTGTGAATAGTTTGATCCAGGATTCATTTTGGTGTAAGCTTCCACCTCAACATAAAAGGGGATAGTTGACGAGAAAGTAGGCATTTGATCTATTTTCTTAAAAATCAAACATGGTTTTTTCCGTGTTTTGTTCTGTGATTTGTTCTTCATTCTCTCGATTCACTTGATTTTGATATTGCTGGTAAAAGTCAAGTTAATCACTTTTTTTATAAATTGAATTGCAGGGTCAAGTTAATCATTTTCTCTTTGTTGACCATTTTTATGCACCAATATCTCTATGATAAGGCAATCACAACGACATCTTTCATACTAGTTGTGTACCCTATTAAGAGTACTTCAAGTAAATGCTAACTAATATGCGAGTCGTTGTGCCATGCGTTTGGTATTTGATGTTGAAAATTGTAAAATATTATATCCATCAGTTTTACACAAATTAGTGATTGACTTGAATTTGATGATTAACTTGACTTTTACCAGCAATAGATCCCAAGTTGACTATTATTCAGCGTTACAACAATATAATGATCGAATATTTGAGAAGCCTTCTCTG
>JAOPGA020001902.1:0-11782 GCA_026419775.2 Acrasis kona | reverse complement strand
TTCCATTCACACTATACCAAAGTGGTTTGATTTTGACGAACATCCTTCGACTGACAAACGCAAAGCTACTATTTATGCTAGTTTACTTGGTTACACTAGTATGGATGTAGTTAAGCGCTTCTCAAACAAGATACCAGTCAAAAAGCCACTCCAAGTGTTGAGGAAGATATCAACAATCTTGATGGAAACCTCTTACTCCATCTGGCACGCGCGCTGCGCAACCCATGCCATCAAATCCGTCAAGCTAGGCGGACCTTCAGCTGTATAGAGTCATTTATACATATGTAAATAATTTCTAATAAAGCTTGTCGCAGAATGCGATTTATAAAAAAAAAATACTCTTTGCAGCAAGAAAACGCGATGTCTCGGAATCTGTTGTGTGCTTGTTACAGGCTGTGAGTATATACAAAGATGCATTCATTAGCAGCGAGTTGTCAACCATGTGCAGATTAGTGGAGTATAGCAGATTGTACGAGTTCACAAGATCGAGTTTACCCGATTGGTGTGGAAGGTTCGAGTTTTGGATATTGCTGGATGTATATGCAACCGATTAGCGAGTTGAATGTCAAAGAATCGTCGCTTGGTGGTGGCGAAGAGGAGATCAGTGCTAAAGTTTAAGGACTTGTGTAGCCCAACAAAAACTTCAGTTTTGAAAAACGTGGAGGGATGGTTTAGCCCATAGCCACCTCTATTTGGTGGATCAAAAAGGAACAGTCTACCCATGTTTCTCCTCCGTATTCCGGCAATGTCAATAAAGGAGGAGGAGACCAGACTGTCTAATTCCTGGAGTTGTATGTTGTTCCAGCTGAAGCAGTCGCGAAAATCTTATTTCTACCCTGGTTGTCTTAATTTTACCCTCTTTTAAAAATACCCTGTTTCACTATTTCTACCCTGTCTGTTCTCGGTCAATATGCAACATCAGAAACGGAAACCTTCGCGACACAAGGTTTTTCCATACGAAAATTAGAACTACATACTCGGTTTTAAGGTTTTGTCACCTTTCTCATTCTTCGGTCCGCGGTACATTTCCATGCATGCATTTCAACCAAAGACCTTCGGTATTGGTCAAAACAATTTTAAAATGTTTGATAGATCCGTATCCTCTATTTCGAGGGTTTAATGTTAATTAATGTGAACATGAACAAAGAGCATACAGACATTTGCATAGAGATTTTTATTTCTTATTCCTCTTATGGACCGACTCTTTTGCTTCGCGTTCAATTCGTGCCCACTCTTTACTGCGACTGATCTTCTCTCCAGGGTTGCACATCTTTGCTCGTTTGCTTTGTCTACGAGTTGATATCTGCGATTCATCATCACTTGAAGTATCAGCTGACTTAGAAAGCGTTCGCTTTTTGGGTATAGGCCTTGACAGTGGTGCAGGTCCATCTTTATTTTCCGAAGGAGGTATTATTGGCGCTGCTGTTTTGAGAGATTCGTTGGTTGGTTCTCGCTCTTCGCTAGGGTGCGCATCAAATTCATCATCGTTAGCATCAACTCCTCCTAACTCTTCGTCAGATTCATCGTCGCTGCTGCTGTCCTCGGCTTCAGTCTCAACTTCACTAATTGCTTCATCTCCATCTGATCCATTACTATCATGGTCATCATCCCCGTTGAATACAATTCCAACTGTTGATTTATTACTTTCTCTATCATAGTTTACCAACGTGTTTGAAAAAATCACTTCTCTTGATGAGGACTGTTTGTCTAGGTTGCGCTTGTCCCTTGGTCGGCCAGATTTGGGCTTGTAATTAGGGTTTGTTGTATCATAAGCGAGAGGCACGCTTATGTTGCTCTCATCACCAGCAGTTCCACTTGGAATGTATTTTTCGGTGATGTACTTTATGATCCAACCTGCATCTTTTTTCTTAAGACAATCAGTTGACCAACCCGCACTTTTTATATCAAACAAAGAACAGGCGAATTTTATTGAACAGAAACCGTTACGCTTCCGACAAGCAAGACAAGTACATGACATTTTATTTAAATTCACCTTATGGGTCTTTTCCGGTTGAGATACACTTTTAGCTGTGAAAACACCTTCGCCAACCTTTTGTACAGAATCGAGGTACTTTTGTGCACTCATTAAATTTGCCTTTAATTTTTTAGATGTTGTGGAAGCGGAGGAAGACCTATGGTATGGATTTGAACGCTTCACGGATGCCTTCTTCAACAGTACTTCAACAAAACGAAGCGCTTCATCAAGAGAGTGACATCGCTGCTTACGTTGCTGCTTCCAAGTTTTAAATAGACTTTCGACATAATTGTTTGTCCAATGGAGCCCTAGAGAATAAAAACATTTTCAACAAAAAACTTACCATATCTTGTTCTTCGATTAATTGAGGTCCATCGATGATAAAAAGGAACAGTATCACCCTTTATGGTTTTGTGCCAATTCTTGTCAAAGTAGGGCATGAAATTTTTATGGCTTGACAACTTCTTGTACACATTGAGATACTCTTCTTCCGTCTCACATTGAATCATATCATATATCAGGCCTCGGATTTTAGCTCCATCTTGCATTTCAATCCTCGTCTTTCCACGAAGAAGTTGCAACAATTGGATCTTTTTATTGATGCTCTTGAGCAAATGAAAAATACAAATAATGAACTCTATTGATAAAGATGTGAGTCCTTTCTTTTCGGCTTTTCCATCATCAACCATAATCGTAACTTTACCCAACCAATTTTCAATATTGTTCTTTTCGGCAAGGTATTTCGTGATAGCAGCGAAAATACTTTTGATTGTATCACCATTTACCACTGTGGTGATAATGTAGAATGGGACATGTGCATGACGATACCTATCCAATGCGACAACTGCTTGAAGAGCTACAGATCCAACTTTTCTGTCCTCTAATAACCGATATATACTATCGTATCCACAGACATCAATTAGCGACCTCTCTCCACAAGTCCTGATTGCTGCTTTGTCAACCACAATGTATATAGCATTCTCAACAGTCATTGAGTCTATGTGAACACCTCCAACCTCATCTATAATGTCATAGTCTGCCGAAGAATTGAGATGTTGAAGAATCTCCCGAGAGTTTTTAATTGATTCCTCATACCTTCCATACTTGACATTCTTTTGGTTGTTGACTAGATTTGATATATCACGTGCAGATATATTTGGTGCTATATATTCGGCTCTATTATGCACATCAAACTCAATCTCTCTTGGTGTGGCTCCTTTTGAATGCTCTTCAATTATTGCTTTAGCCATGAACCCAGACTTTGATAATGAGAGTTTACTAGGGTGAAAATGTTTCGCATGATTACCACAAATCGACACCTTCAGCTCAAAGTATGGCTTGGTAAGAGTGTTCACTGGCTTTCTTCTAAATACTTCCATTTTCATTTTGCATGTACACTCTCTTGTCGGATGGAGATGCTTGTTCATACATGTAGCGGTTGAACAGGTAAATGTTTCATAAAATATGAGACCGAAGTATGCCTTTGGTATGACCCAGTGATCAATGTAACCAGACAGTGGTGAAGATGATTTATAGTCCGGGTTTAGTTGTAAGAGTTTATGAGGGGTATGCTTCTTTTTTGATGTGAACTTTGCTAGTAAGTCCGGTATTGATGACCGTAAAGTGTCATAACTCTGTAGAGGTCCTTCTGCACAAACTGTGTACTTATCTCCTCTATCCTCTCCACGGTTGTATTCTACCCGCTCAACCTCTTTTCCATTGATTGTTCTTGTAAACTGTGTTATTGAAACCATTTTGACCATTTGCTTGCGTGTTCGGTTATCCTCATTGGCTTCTTCCGTGACAACATCAGTGTAGTACTTCGGATCTGAGGGTAAAACTTCTGGATTTAAATTTGATGGCGCTGTTGGTGTTGTCGACAGCAATTGTCTTGCACACGATGATGAATTGTTCTGTGCATTTGGTGGTGTTGTTACAGGTTTATCCACTACATTTTGATTTAAAGATTTTGTAAATTGTAGAGCATTTATTATATCACCAGGTTTTGTGAGTTTTAAATATTCTACCATCATTTCTTTAGTTATGTGTGGTAATGATCTTCCATCAAATCCTGCATCGATGAAGTTCTCTTTAATTGTAACTTTGTCTTGATCATTTGGTTTGTGTTTAAATACGTAGTCTACAAATACAGTCGCTGCTTCTTCGGATGTCCAGGATGAGTGGTTTGCGTCCATTTTAACGATAATAATTATGGCGCGACATTTCTAAAAAGAAAATGTTGACTACAATTATTCTCAAAACCGAGTATGTAGTTCTAATTTTCGTATGGAAAAACCTTGTGTCGCGAAGGTTTCCGTTTCTGATGTTGCATATTGACCGAGAACAGACAGGGTAGAAATAGTGAAACAGGGTATTTTTAAAAGAGGGTAAAATTAAGACAACCAGGGTAGAAATAAGATTTTCGCCCGGAAGATGGTAGTTATGAGACTCCAGAACCAAAGAAGAGGAAGAGGAATGATAATCGGAGGTTTAATGATCTTGTTAAGACTGAGGTGGTTGCGTCTGTTAAGTTGAAAACCATTATTGAGAAGACTGTCCCTAAGAAAAAGGTATGTATTTTGATTTACATTTCTTAATTTAAAAGATGGCCTCACATGAAAGTTACAAGGACTATAGTGAGAGAACTATTTTCAAGGATGTAGATGGAAAGGATCTGCTGTTGTACTTCCCAGAATTCTTTACCGCTAAAGAGAACCTACTTTTAAAAGCGAACTTGAGCGGAATTGCCTCGGTGATTTCCTTCCCAAAAAACCATGACCAGAGGCATGTTAGTGACAACAAAACAGCAAATTATGACATCAAGAAGTGCGGTACTTTCCACGCCGCATATTGGTATGAGACTGAAAGAGGCAGCAAGAACGACGGTGATTTGGAACTTGGTTCAAAACTGCATCACTCGGAGGATATAGTCAAACAGAGATGCAAGCTACTTTGCTCAAGATTGGACTGCTTTGGTGATTTCACTGACGGCAGGTTCTGTGTTCCTCCTGAATGCCAGGTTCAGTTACAAAGCTGGGGATTTATTCCTGTTCCGTTCGAGTCCTCTTCACCATTGTGTTGATAAATGGGAGGGCAGGAGCAGGTATTCTATTGTTCACTTCTTTCACCAAAAATTGATAGACGACCTTGATGTTGAAAGAGTGGATGAACCGTTATTTATCAAAAGGGCACAGAAGTTTCTAGAGCTTTATTCCGACGAAGAGCCCGACTATCAAGATGATGATGACGGAGATGAATGTTGAATAAATGTATTTTTATTGTATGTATTGCTCCAAATAATCCTATCGTAATGCTTTGATGTGCACACTGTAGCCATCTCCTTCCGTTTTGATTGTGATATCAGCACTTTACAAACTACCAACCGATTTAGGAAAACACCTCCCATTAAAAGAAGAACCTGGAGGGCAGCGAATGACTCTCCCTAGAGAATTAATAACAACAAGCACACCAACACTTCACCATATTCCTGACAGACGTAGGAAGATGATACACTACAAAGTTTTGATAAATTGAACTAGAGTGATGCGGAAAGAACACTAACTACCTTGTAATATCAATATTCAATAAACCATCACCAACTAAAACAAATATTTGTGAGCCTCATCGTCCTTGCAATATTTATTATCCAGTCCAGGGATCTCAAATTCAACTACATCCTCATCCTCTTTGTTATCGTCATCCTCCGCAAGTTATCCCTCTTGTCGATCTCTAACCCTGAACCTAGCCGCGTTCGTCTATTTACCAAATTCATAACATTTTAATATTAGGAGCAGATACTTTGCGTTACTTGCTTGTATGTGCTTTAGATCCTTACTTCTATCGGTGATTTATGAAATTTGATGAGCATTTTATTCATTCATTTGAGTTATACTGATGTCATCCCTTGCTCAAGAATAAGAGCAAATCAAATCTGACATCGGCGGAGCCTGCAACTTCCGCCGCCAAGCCTCTCCTAAATAATAACAACGATTCAAATCCAACATCAGCGGTCGTGCCTGAAAAATGCCACCAGACCAAAAATAATGGGTTTCCTACAATAACGCGAACGAAGTGAGCGATGGTTGTGAGACTTGTGGTGAAGAGAGTGTTAGACTTTGTTGGAGCGGTAGCGACTAGTGAAGTGAACTCTTAATTTCTAGATAAAAATCCAAATCGCCGCAGGCGATCCAGTTGACAGAGTCTTTATTGTAATATACACGTGTGTTCTCTTACAAAAAAAAAACAACTGCGTAGCAGTTGGAAAAATAGACCAATACATTCATTATATTATGGGTGACAGTGCGAAGCACTGTCACTGTGTTAACTATAATGTCCTCTCATCCGTCATGTCCTATTATATTTCCATAGGACTAATATTATTTACCCTCTACGATAAAGAATGTATTTTATTTTATTTATTAACCCATTGTAACAGATTTGGAGGGAGATTGACCGGTTAAAATGAGTTGAGTACGCGTTTGTGAAAGATTGTTCGAAATTAATCGTTTACACATCACTATGTCACATTCTCAAATTCCAACTTCACAATCGCTTTTGGACAAGGTTAATGCTCTCGGAGCGAAGGGTGGTGTTCTCCTCAAGAACAGCATCGGTTGTATGGACCTTGAGGAACTGTGTGACAAGATGAAGACTAGGAAGGTCCGCTTTCCTTTCTTCTACGACGCGTTACCATCTGATGTTGACCGTCGCAATGCAATTCTCCCACTGTTGTGGAAGAGTTACGCTAAACCTCCCATTCTCCGGAAGATTTCAATGGAGGATGAAGAGAATGAGGATGAAGAGGAGGAGTTGGATGATCGGTTGGAAGACGAGGAGGAGGCGGGTCTAGACGCTCCAGCGCCTGTCGATAACAATGAATCCATTCCTCAGGGTGCGGTACCTCCCGCGACAAGAATCGTGCCGCCTAATGAAGTCACATTCACCTTGGAGCAGGTCAAAGCTCTTCAAGCGCTGAACTGGAACGTTTCTGGTTCTAGTGCTGACAAGCCCGTTCTGGTGGAGGACAAACCTAAATCCACTTACAAATCGGACTGGGACAAACTTTGTTCACACAAGGTTGCTTCCGACTCCAACCTGGATGGGCGCTTACAAACCATTTTGGACTTTGACACGGGCATTCATGACGTCATCGCTCCGAATTCTACTTTCCGGCCCAAATCATTCAATTTGGATACTGCTTCTACTTTGGATGCTATTAAGAGTATGGACGGCAATTTTGCTAAACAGGTCCTGCTCAAATTGGTTGAGAGACTGAACCACACAGGTCGCGTGCTGGAGGTTGGGTTGACCAGGTACGAAGATTTAATTACCACTTCAGCCCCTTCTCTTTTCCATCTTCCCGACTACCGTGCATTTATGGCTAGTCATGATATGCTTCTCAACTCGGTGGCTTTTACCCACTTAGCGTTGAAGAACAAGGATTTAAAGTCGGCCGAGGAGGCGACTACTTTTACAAATAAAATGCATTCCTCTCAGAATCACTTTGAGAGAAAGCATTCGGCAGTGGTCAAGGAGAAGCTAAAGAACGAACAGGTCTCATTGACATTGCAACAGATTCGGTCTCAGAACAATAGACTGGTCAACAACAACAACAACAACAACAACAATAACAACAACAACAACAACAACTACAACAACAACAACAACAACAACAACAACCCCAAGACCAACAACCCCAAGCCAAAGCCTAAGCCCAAACCCACCAATCCGCGTCCTACTATTGACGACGAGAAGGCAACCAAGAAATTTCGCGGGAACAAGACTCACGACATCCAGTCTACATGACGTGGTCTTGCCGACTCTCCTTCCAAAGTCGGAGTTCAGAGGGGGTCGTGTTTCAAAGAACTGGAGGGCTTGGACAAAGTACTCGGTGTCTGCTTCGATCATCAACACAATTCGTTACGGAATTTCTCTTCCTACAGAGAATTTGATCATAAAAGACAAGGGTCAGAACGGGGTGTTCACGAAAGAACAGGCAGTTTGGTTGAGAGGTCACATTCAGGATTTGGTGAAAACTCAATGTGTGAAGGTCATCACGGACAAGAGCAAATCCAAATTGCAAGTGGTTTCTCCAATTCATTTGGTCCCGAAGAAAGACATTTGGAGGTTGATCATAAACTTGAGGACAATCAACGAAAACTTCGAGGTCATCAAGTTCAAGATGGAATCGGTTTCGGTAATAGCTCAAGCAATGCGGAAAGGTATGTGGGCCACATCTCTGGACTTGGTGTCCGGATACAACCATTTGAGCATCAATCCAAAGAATTGGGAGATTCTAAGTTTTATGTTCGAGGATGTGACTTACATGTACACAACTCTTCCGTTCGGCCTGAATATAGCTCCACGAGAGTTTTCCAAGGTAGTGGGAGCGGCAGTCAAGATTCTTCGGATGGAGAACATTCTTCTCTTCTTTTATCTGGACGACATTTTGATTCTGGCTCCAAACAGAGAGACATCACTTCGTTGGACAGCGAGAACTGTGGAACTTTTTCAAGAGTTAGGATTCATAATCTCGGCGGAGAAAAGTGTGTTGACTCCAACACAAAGGATAGAGCATTTGGGGGTGTTGTTCGACTTGGAGGTTGGCAAATTGGTTTTGACGGAAAAGAAGGTAGACAAGATCCGTTGTATGGTGGAGGAGTTTGTGCAGAGGAAAACAGTAGAGATTCGGACACTCGCCAAACTTATCGGTCAGATCATCTTTGCAACAGTGGCAGTTCCTTGGGTAAAGGCATTAATAAATGGTCCCCAAGTGGAAATGATTCAAGCGGTAAAGAGCCACGGTTGGACAGGATATATGAAACCATCAGCCATGGTACATCAGCGCCTGCTGGAGATTTTAGACATTGTCATAAACAAAAATGGGATCCCATTCGAGTTGAACTCTCACCTCAAAATAATGGCGACAGACAGTTCGAAACTTGCTTATGGAGGGGTGTTCGACAACACAGCAGTGGCGGGTACTTGGCCAACAAAGGATCAGGAGGCTTCGATCAATGTTTTGGAGATTCTTGCGACAGAGAAAATCTTGAACGTTGCTTACAACCAACCCTATCAGGAATTACAACAAGTTCACATCTTCACAGACAACAGGACTTCAATGAGTTACCTGAACAAGGGTTACGGGAAGGTACCACATTTAGACGAGATCGCGTTGAGAATTTTCAGAACGTGCATCACCAAGAATATATTGATTCGTCGAGTGTCGTATGTACCCACGTTGCAGAACACCGAATCAGACACGATTTCGAGAATGACTCTGAAGGATTACAACAGAATCCGTCAGGAGTGCATGGCTCAGAAATGGAGAGTTTCGGAAGAGGGATTCAAATTGATCCATCACCAGTTCGGTCCATTTTCGGTAGAGAGATTCGCGTCAGTAGAGGATCGACACATGGAAATTCCACGATTCTGCACAAGGGGGAACGTTATGTCGGAAGCATGGGAGGATCCAATCAACATTGCCCAGTGGTCACCGGACGCATTTCTGGAAGACTGGACATCGTGGAAGGGTACCAAAGAGCTTGTGAACAATTATTGCACACCACCTCTACCATTGATAATGAGAACGGTACTCCACGCAATCAAATCGCGAAGCATAGGCACAATGGTAGTTCCAATGTGGCCATCAGCACCATGGTGGGTTCTCTTAATGAGCATAGGAACATCTTATCTGGTAATGGACGACATGATTCAATCCGATCAGGAGGCGGAGATCAACAAGAACAAGGAGTGGTCAAATTGGATTGCGGTACAATTCAACGGGAAGACTTACTACGAAGATGTGTGGAAGCAGCTCGTTGTAAACTTCGATCAAACAACAAATCACCAGCCACGATTAAACGTTACATGTCTGAGTGGTACAAGTTTGAATCATTCTGCGAATTGAATTGCGAACGTTCTCTTCCGGCTTCGCCATTGCTGGTTGAGTTCTATTTTTATTCCATGTTGGATAATGGAAGAGGTGCCAGCATCAATATGTCTAGTTCTGCAATTAAATACGTCCACAACTCCAACTCTATCAGTTCACCCACGGATCATCCAGAGGTCAAACAATCAACCAAAGAATGTCAGAAGCATTGGAAGAAGAATAGAAAGAGACTCAAGCGTGATCCTTTCCCTTTGGAGGCTTTAAAGATTTATAGTTCATGTCGCCCTTCGGATACTTCGGAGTTTGAATTTTTACGAAACATTGCTTTAGTTGCGAATTGTTTTAGAGGCATGATGAGGGGAGGAGAGATTGTTAAATGCACCGGCGAGTGCATTACATTTGAAGATGACAATTCTGTTGTCGTTTGGGACCTGGGGGTCACTAAAACTGATAGAGAAGGTTGCGACTCTAGGGTACCTATCGACAAAGGATTAGACAATTCTCCTACATGCCCTATTACTTCAATCAAGAATTATGAGAAACTTTACATTAAGAAGTTTAAGCATGGTTTCAAGAAGAGCAAGAACATTTTTGTCAATGAGGATGGATCTCCACTAAAGACAGATGATGTTCGTGAAATTGTACAACAAATGATTCGCTTTGCTGGTAGAACAGAGAAATGTGGTGCTCATTCTCTCCGTTCAGGGGGGGCTACTCAAGCAGCCAAGGAGGGTCTTTCTTTACCGGAAATTAAAGCAATTGGCCGTTGGAAGTCAGAATGTGTGCTGCGTTACATTCATGCTGTCGTTGGTGTCGGCAAACGGTTATCTAAATTAATGAATTTGTAGTTTTAATTAAAAGTTTGTTTATTGCTGGCTCTGCAAAGATTTCCAGTGTTCAGTACACTTTTTTGTTAAGAAATTAATTTCGGTATAATTAATCTTAAACGGTATGATTTGTCAAAATTAGAATTAAATTTCGGTATGTATGGGTGAATTGTGCTTCGACTATGCTCATGCTGCCATTATGGAATTTTTTCTAAAGGTGTGTTGTCTTTTACAAAACCTTGTTCTTACTTTGGTTGTCATGGGTGAATTGTGCTTAGACTATGTTCATGCTGCCATCGTTAAGCTGGTTATTGTTCACATCTTCGCTCTTTGGTATGTTGTTGGCAAATCGTGTGGCGAATACCTGTGGGTGAATCGATTCTGCGTCTACCTTCTGGTATATCGCGTGGCGGATACTCATGGGCGAATCGATTCTACGAATACCTCAACTGCCCGTGTTGATGTTGTTCATTTTCATTGTAAACGGTTGATCAGGTTTATTCCTGTCAGCGTCAATCAATCATTTCGGGTGTTAACGTGAGGTTCGCCTTTGATTGATTCGACTTTCCCACGGTTATGTTAGATGTGACATACCATGGTTTTGGTTTTGGTTTCAGGATGCTTTGCATCTCTCGGTATATGCATTTTGTCTAATACAGTCTTGTTAGTAGAAGGGTAATATTATATTTCCATAGGACTAATATTATTTACCCTCTACGATAAAGAATGTATTTTATTTTATTTATTAACCCATTGTAACAGATTTGGAGGGAGATTGACCGGTTAAAATGAGTTGAGTACGCGTTTGTGAAAGATTGTTCGAAATTAATCGTTTACACATCACTATGTCACATTCTCAAATTCCAACTTCACAATCGCTTTTGGACAAGGTTCCCGCCCGCCACACCCAATTGGTTTTTAATAAAATAATTCTCAAGACTGTATTAACACATTAGCGTCCACGAGCATTTCCGCTCATATAAACTGATGTTTTCAAAAGTAAAATTTACTAAAACCACCCATGTAACGGGAAAGTTGTATATGATTGCAATAAATTGCAACGCGCTGAAACGCTGCATTTTGTCTAAT